>JARHVA010000075.1:0-107500 GCA_037957365.1 Torreya grandis
TTTATTTTTGAGTTCTTGGAATTTAATCCCAAAAATCATGGAAGTTGATACTGATTCATTTTATATTATCTATGATATAGTTAAGATGTGTTAATCTATAATGTTTGAAATTTTCATGGATTTATGTGAGACATTTAATATTTTTCACACTCTAAGGTGTGATAATGATGTTAGTTGGGGTAAACGAGCCTAATACAACTAGGAAGGTCTTGCACCTTTATAAGCATGCCCCCACACCCTATTTTAAGTGACTATTTTTGGGATAATTCTTAAGTGATTAAAATGAGTATTATTTGTTAAATAATTTTTTATGGATATAATTTGAATATATAATATTGGACCTTTGTGTTGACATAGTTTTATTTCAAAAGACCATGAGTTATCAAGCAAAAATACAATGAATCTTTTGTGTGTAACACATCTCATTGTGAGATTTCAATATCATTGTTATAATTTTGATTATTGTATTTCATTATTTTTGAAATATAATGAATATGTCAATGTGTTTTAATTAATTTTATTACATTTTTATGCAATTTATTCTTAGGGTTGTGGGTTCAATGTCATTAAAATCAATAACCCTAAACAACAATTGCATCATTTGGTTTCAAATTAATATTTAGTACTTATTTATTCCTATCGCTTTCCAAATTTTTGATTTTGTGTAGAAAATAACAACATACATATTTTATCAATATTGTTTAAAATAATATGTAAGTTATCAATATAATATCTTCATTTGGTATAAGGATATAAATTTATAAGGATATGACACATAGAGGAGGCTTAGGTGGGTAAGGGAATGAGTTCCCTTAGTTCCTGGATTAAAAAATGCAAAATTATTTATGAGATAAATTTAATCCCCAAATGAAGTATATGGAAACCAAAACATAATCAACGTGTTGAATTGGTGGATGAGTAGAAGTAATACTAAAGTCCTAGATGAACTGTTTTGAGAATCACATTTTAGGAGAAGAGGTATATGAACCTAATATATAAATTTGATTGAGCTATTTAATAATGACAATTAATCCAAATTTGGACCCCATAAATTATTATGGAATTTTTTTCTCATGAAGAGATCTTTGACTAGGTTTAATGAGCTAGAAAAAAATACATTGAATATGAAAGTTTGGAATATCCAAAGTGGTTTAAGTTC
Organism: Torreya grandis; assembly: GCA_037957365.1. Taxonomy (NCBI): domain Eukaryota; kingdom Viridiplantae; phylum Streptophyta; class Pinopsida; order Cupressales; family Taxaceae; genus Torreya; species Torreya grandis. Next base: position 1,160 of record JARHVA010000075.1, read on the forward strand.
ACTGGCCACAAATTTTAATGGTTACAACATCATTAAAATGGGAGCATGTATAAACTTTGGATAGTACACAAAGGAAAATAAATGATCAACACATGTAATAAGATTCATTTTTAAGTTGAAGGCCTAATTTCATTTATATGTATTATAATATGAATTTTAAAAATAAATTTTAAAAATTATGACAAAGAAAGATAAGTGTACATTATTACACTAAGGATTATTATAAACTAACCATTATATTGGGTCATGTTGAATATGTTTTGTTGAAAATAATTTCAAGGTATGTGAATGGATAGTGCATAGAAATTCAAGATGACTTTAGTATGATTATATTATGATACATTAAATAATAGTATCCATGTGCATTTAAGGTAGAGTAAAACTAATTTAAAAAACAACATTGAGAAATGTGAAATAAATTATTATTCTTATATGGGCAAGTATGTGATATTGTTTATTCTAAATAGGATAAATAAGGAGAGTGAAGTAGTTAGGGACATAATGATGCCAACAACCCAAAGTGGTAGAGGTAATCTCATATGTAGAGGATCATATGGAGAAAGATAGAGGTTTTGGATTTAATTGTATAGGTTTTATATGTGGTGAGGACTAACCACATAATTTGAGTGTCTATCATATGTATACTGAAGGAAACACAAGAAACTGAAGAAAGTGTTTTTTTTGTTTTTTTTTAATTAATAGATTAAGGGTGTTACATATATGAACCAGAGAATGTAAAATATCTCACATTTGAAGAGGGTATTGATGAACCCTTTGAAAATATGAAAATAATCGTAATGGAAAATCTCTCATGGTGAAATAGGGTATTTTTGGACCCTTTGAAAGATGAAAATAATCCTAGATAGAGAAAAATATTATTTCGAAACCATTTACAAATATGGAGGTAAAATGTTGAAAAATTTATTTGTTTATAGTGGAATCAAAAATAATATTGTCTCACATTAAAAAGTAAAATAAAATTGGGTTGAACATAATTTTGCATTTAAATTTATACAAGGTTTCTTATCTTCTGAAAGGACATCAAGTTATAGTGAATGAAAAATGTTAGATAAGTTTTTAGATTGGTACATACAAAGAGTGAGGTTTTATGTGACATAATACATATGGATGTCCTGTTATATTTTTCTTAGAAGGTCTTGGTAGTTTGAATGCAAACTAAAAAATGATGGTCATTTATTTTTTAATTGAAAGCCAAAATTTCAAAAAAATAAAAAGACATAAAACATTGCTAATCATTAAAAAAATATGGGTGGAAAAAGTCAAACCCTAAAAAAAACATACCAAACTAAATAAGCTTCGGGAAGAGCATAGTCAAAATAAGGACATGAAATGACCAAAAAAACCCACTATTAACTTAAGTGCACATCAATAAAAAAAATAGAAAGATAAAAACAAAAACACAAAAAGAGAATAATTAAATGATTGTAAAAAAACATGGTCATAAGTAAAGGGTGGAGGAGGCATAAGATCATGAGGGTTCATCCCCCACCCCCTAAGCCTTGGGGTCTTCATCGATCAGGAATGGGTCTAAACCATCAGTCCTGCTAGTAAAATTTTTAGTATCATTTTGCTACTGGGAATCTTGCCTAGATGGAAAAATGACCTATGTCATCCATAATAAACTTATCTTAGAGAGGGGGAATTCAACCCCACCTCCCCACACCCACCACTAACTCTATTGTTTATATCATATCCTTAGCAAGGAGATGGCTAACAAGAGCGAGGAGAGGTGCTCTTCCATATTCAATACCATTGGCTATGAGACTTTTTTTTTGCCCTCGATGCCTATGCCCCAAGGGGAAGAATGGTGGGGAGTTGAATCAAGAGGCTCATGGCTGACCATACAAGAAAACATTCTCCTAATGGTCTATGAGGAACTACATATGGTGGAAGTTTGAGTTGAACCTTACCTATTTGAACTCTAAATCTAGAAAGGTAACATTAAAAATAATAATGATTTTGTTAGTTATAATTTTAATTTTCATAAATTAATTATTAAAAAATACTTTATTTATATATTTCCAAATTATAAAAAGGAATATCAATACAAGCATTATACACAATTTCCACCTAAAGGTGGATCCTCTTGGCCATACAAGTGACATAAACCTACCTCTTTTACATGATTTTCCATCTTTGGATGTTGTTTTGTAACTTTAGCTAACTCTAAAAATATTTTTTACCATGTTCTAACACCATGCACATTATAACCATTATTGGAATGTTTTGTCCTTGAGAATAATACGTATCATTCTTCATTTTTGGCCTAGGATGACTTAATAGACTTTGGGATACATGAAAAACATGGTAGGAGGTTTATTGAATGAATATATGACCTTGAAGGCCATGGATAAAAACTAATAAATTTAATTGAATTTGACCATACATAACAAACCACATTGACTCATGAATGACCTTTAAGACTATACAAGTACATAACAGACCTAACCTTAATCAATGTTAATTAAGGGTTTAAGTGACCACTAGAAGACCATTACAAGACCCTTACAAGATCATGTACAAGTGTGTATATCCATATGAAAATTTTAAAAACTATACAGGTTGACTCATTTTGATTTGAGGGGTCAAGATTAGTCAATAAGTTAACAATTCATAAGGGTAACATACCTACAATGATGATAGATCAGTGGTTTTATCCTTTCATTTGGAAATGGAGTCACTCTTATGTTGTGTAATTTTAAAATAATATACCTCTTGAAGACTTAAAATATTATCACACCATGCAATAATTAAAAACATAACATGACAAAGGCATTTAAAGAAAACACACAATAAGAGACTCACACAAAATAATATGCTAAGCACTTATAGAAAACAACACAAATAACCTATTATATACAAGACCTCAAAATATGTTTGAGGTGGTGAGACAAATACTTAAATCCAATCAAGATAAAAAATAATTCTCATAGAGTCCTTGCTACTCCATGAGAATAATCCAACATAGGGTGGATGTTTATCAATGAAAACTTTCTCATTAGGGTGGTCTAGTGACTAACCATTATTAGAACCTCTCCTAGTTATAAATACATCACTTGCATACACTCTCTTTCTCTCCTCTCTCTCTCTCTCTCTCTCTCTCTCTCTCTCTCTCTCCTGCTCTCTCCTCTCTCATCTCTCTCTCTCTCTCTCTCTCTCTCTCTCCTCTCTCTCTCTCACTCTCTCTCTCCTCTCTCTCTCTCATCTCTCTCTCCTCTCATCTCTCTCTCTCTCTCTCTCTCTCGTATGTCTTGAATAGGCATGAGAGATAGAGTGTATCCAAGAGATGTACTTACAACAAGTAGAGGATTCAAGAATGGTAAGTCATTAAACCTCCGTAATGACCATGTTTTCATTGATAAACATTCACCCTTATACTGGATTATTTCTCATGGAGCAGCAAGGACTCAAGGAACATTTTTTTTTATCCTAGTTGAATTCAAGAAGATATCTCACCCACCTGAAACATGTTTTGAGTCCTTTATATATAGTAGGCTAGATGTGTATTTTTTCCATTAGTGCTTATCATACTATTTTATGTGAGTCTCTTATTATGTGTTTTCCCTAAATGCCTTTTGCATGTTATATTGTTCTCATTGTGTGGTATGGTGTGAATTTGAGGGCTTGAAAAGGTGTATCAATTTCAAATTATAGCATAGGAGTGACTCCATTTCCTAATGGAAGGATAAGGCCACACATATATGAACATTGAAGGAATGTTACCCTTGTGAATCGCCAATTTTTTGACCAATTTTAACCCCCAAGTCAAGATGAGTCAATCCCTATAGTTTGAAACTTTTGATAGGGATATCCAAGCTTGTAGGTGGTCTTGTAATGGTCTTATAGTGGTCACTTAAATTCTTGATAAGAATTGATTAAGTTTTGGTCTCTTATGTGCTTATATAGTCTTAAAGGTCATTCATGAGTCAATGTGATTTGTTATGTGTAGTCAAAGTCAAGTCACTTTATTATTTTTAGCCCTGCCTTCAAGTTTATATATTCATTCACTAATCTCTTACCATGTTTATCATGCATCCCTAAAGTATATTAAATCATACTAGGCCAAAATTTAAGAATGGCATGTAATATTATCAAGGACAAACATTTAAATAAAGGTTATAATATGAATGGTGTTAATAGATGGTCAGAGCCAGATAAAGTTTCATAACAACACCAAGATATGGAAAATCATGCCAAATAGGTAATTTTTAATTCACTTATATGGCCAAGAAGATCTAACTTCAGGTGAAAAAGTTTATAATAATTCTAGCACAACCTATTGGGACCTATGGTTCAATAAGGTTGTCTAAAGTGGATGTTGATATTGAAAATTTTGAAGTTGCAAAGCTTTTGTTGATGCAGTATCTAGAGACTCCAATAATTATTAGATCTTGGGTATAAATTAGTGCCTAAATTTCATGCTTAAGGTAAGAACAATATATTCAACTAAAGTCATTACTTTTGAATTTTTGGAGTTGCCTTACTATTTATTTAGATCAAATAGGTTTGCTAACACCCATCCATACCCAAAGAAATCTATTGTTGCTCACTATACCTATTAGGAAACTCTTGTTGGGTCCAATTTTCAATATGGAATCACCAAAAAACCTACCCTTTGTTTCCTTTAATGGCCATTGTCCTATATCACTTTTTTTATATGATGACATTCATATGTTATCCCTCAAAATTTTTCCTTCTTATATAGGATAATTTGTCATCACTCCTATTGAACACATAAGGAACATTGCCAATTTTTGTAACATACATAACATCATTGAAGAGAATGTTGCTATCAATTTTTTTGATTTTTCCTTAAAAGGTAAGTCCCTTTATTGGTATGTTACTTTAGCTCCCAATTATATCACTACATAGGACCAATTGGTTGACTCTTTGAGGAGGATATTTCAAGACAAATTTGACCACTTATCTTTGACCATGAAACTAGCTATTATAAAAGGAGAACCTCAGAGGACATATAAGAATTGAATAAAATATTTAAAAATACATGGAATATGATAAAAATATTTGTAAGGCCTAATTCACACCATGATTTTATTTTATATTTTAGGCTTTTAATAGTGACATATCCATGATGATTCAATCCATGGGACAAGATACACTACCCAATGCATATTATAATACAATAAGGTCTAATAAATTACTTATACCAATTATAAATATATCTCCAAGGTCTCATATTCCTTTATTTACTAATTTGAAAACACGTATGCCCCTGATGAAACCCATCCCCACACCCAAACATATGAAAGTACCTCTAATCAACCAAAAAAGTCAAGTGACCGTAGATCTGATCAAGAATCTTAGAGAAGAGAAGAAAATCCTCAAGAGGCAAAAAAACCAACAAAAATGATATATTTTAAAGGTAATTATTATTCCTAGACCACCTTTTGAAGGCTACTCTCAAGGACAAGGGTAGTTAACTAATGTAAAGTTATATAATAGTCAAAATTAGAATGTTCCTTCTACTTAAAAAGCTATTGTGCCTATCAAAAATAACCTGTGTTGAAGATAATGGAGGATCATACTTCATGGGATCATCCATGATAATTCATATACCTCTACAAATGAGACATTAAATCAATATTATATGGCACATTAGAGAAGTAATGTATTAATAAGGTCAAAGTGAATAGGCTTGTTATAGGCAGAACATGAGAAAGAACATGCATGGTCAAAAAATTACTAACATGTTTTATAGGGTTTGAATGTAATATTATCCTTAAATTAGTTTTAAATGTGTATCAAAGTGTTAATGATCTAGTTGAATAAGTCCATGATTCAAAGCTTAATATTCAAAAGACTCTCAACCAAATTACCACCTACAACTAGGTCTAAAACAGTGTATGCTTATGGATATGAGAAAGTTGAGAAGGTTAAAAATAATTTAAATAATTTCTCAATTTAATTTAAAGAGTATTTATTTTTCCCATTAACTTGTATAAGAGTATTAAACTTCAAATGTAGCTAAAACCTCGAATAATCACCTATATGTTTGCTTAGGTAAATCAAGGTAGTTTCAAACTTAGAAAGAATCAAATTAGAAAAGTGGGGTTGGAGATTATATACAAATTTTAATGTATAAAATGTAATTTTAGGTCAAAATACCCAAAATAAGACCAGATAATAAAGTGACTAATCAAAACTCACTATAACCTAGCAAAACACTCTCCAATAGCATAATAGATACCCGAAGGAACAACATATTGTGCTTATAATTTTATAGATATATTTCATGGGAACATAATAACTTAGGTTTAGTTGAGGACAATTGTCTACTTGTAATTTGTGGCATTAGTTCAGAATTTAAGTCCCCAAGGTTTATGAACAATCGTTAAGAACTGAAACCATTATAAACCCTCCTAAAAACCTAATAAGGACTCAATGAGAAAGATTAACCTAAAAAGGGATTTATAAAACTTGGATTTCTTATGAAAAATATTTTAAATAATTATTAACAATAATAATAATACCACCATGAATTTTTCTTGTACCTAGAATTGTATGGATGCAATAAATGCCATAATTTTGTAAAGATTTTGGAGAGGAAGACAAAGTTTTTGAACTCATTAAAAAATGAAAAATATTTAAAAAAAATGGTTTTTAGTGTATTATATCTCTTTAATTTAAAAAATACATATAATACACCCTAAAAGTGCTCATATAGGGCTAGTTGTTGAAGGCAATGTGAAAAAGTCTTGAGAAAGGCTAGTTTATTGGACCATTACATGGATCTCATATCTACATAAGGTCTCAAAAGCCAAAAATTGACATGTATCATGGTAATATTTTTTGTTAAATTTAATCATACACTTTTTTATTCGTACATGTTCAATAATTTTAGAATAAATTCTCAATTTTCTAGGCTTAAAGGGCTAATGTAGACCTAATTAGAGATAGAAATTAGTAGAAAAAGGGAACAGACACTTGGTTTACGGTCATGAAAATTGGAATGTAGATGTAAGGGCATGTTTGGTACTAAAATATACCCTGATTATTATAATATAATCTATATATCCTTCTAAATAAGGAGATTTGCGCATTTTTAGGGCTACAAAGATTTGAGGGATAATGAGAACTTAAGGTGTAAAATGAGGTCTTAGTGACTACTTTAAGATATAAAATGAGTTTTAATATGTATAATAAGGTATTAATATAATTTTAATGGATAAATATTTCATTGGTGAATATGAATTCATGATCTAAATCTCTCAATCAAGGAGAGACATAGTAGATAAAGGGGTTTCAAGACACCTAAGGAGTTGTGTAATGATTACCAACTAAAATGTCAGTATAAGAGGGTTTAAAAATTCATGATAGGTGTTAAATAGGAGTTATTAAATCATTTAATGGTGAGATAATGATGAATAATACCACTTTTCACTCTTCAATCTAAGAGAAGCGCAATTTTGGAGAAGCAGACAAGGTGTCAAGCAAAGAATGAAACTTCTACACCATTTGGGAGATGAAACATCATCATAAGAGTAACAAATGTCCTTTGAAATATGTTTAGTTTATTACAAAACTCCATATGTAATTTTAAATATTTTAGATACTTTTAAATATCCCTCTTCTATGCCCTCTCTCTCGCTCTCTTCCTTATTTCTCTATATATGCCACCCATCTTTTGGAATTGTAGAGGATCCACACATTAGTATGGAGAATCCCTATTTAATTGAATACTAATTTATCCTTTGGAATAAATATTTAAAAATATCTTTATTTCATAAAATTATTGTATTAGTGTGTTAACTAGTTTTTTTTGGATGATAACTTATAATTCTCTTTCCTTGCAGTCAATTATCTCTTTCATGCTTTGTGTGAGTAATATATCTTATAACATGTCATATGATGTGCATATAACTACTTTGTGTGCTTTTAAGTGTGATTAATATTATTATTTTTCATTATAAGACCTATTATTCATCCACTTTGAAGGATACATTACCATTCTACCTTCATACTGAAGTATTATGTTAGGAGAACCTTGGGTTTTTAGATCAATTTTGTAAGTTGTCTTCCATAGTGTAGGTTAAATTAAGTTTTTTAGTTTACATTGGTGAATCACCTACATTAGAGTAGTTCCAATCTCTTTATATCCCTTTTAATTCAAATCAAGTAGGTTAGTGTTTAGTGTTAAGTTTTGTACATGGGAGATAACCCATAATCTAGAGATTCACCTCTAAGAATTTTTACCCATAGTAGATGAGGTGTTTCAATGTCATCCCAAATTTGAGGAGGCTAGGTTATCCCTTCTCAGGATGAAACTTTGAGATATAATAATAATAAATCTTCTAAAATATATTATATCTTATAATAATCAAGGACCAGTCCCCTATGAGAGAAATATTCTAGGTGAACATTTTAGGACTAAAGGTTTTTAAAAGGGTATGAATCCATCTCTATATAGACTACCGCATGAGAGAAAAACCAAAAGATATGTTTAATGTATTTTGGGTGGTGACATGCTAGTTAAATTGGATTTAAAACCCCTATGTGTTTGATCTAGTCCCCCATACATAGACCTTGGTTTATAATACACCAAAGGAAATAGGATTTTTTAGGCTCAATAGAAGCTACCAAAATATTATCAAACCTCCAAGCCCAAACACAATGGAGAGATTTAAAAGACCACTGATGATTAAGGGATTTAGTATCAATATGTTAAAGGGATAAGATATTATAACCAATCCTAGGGGAATGATTATAAAATAATGTAATTGTTGGCCAGGACTAGTCCTTCCAAAATGGTGTAAGAGATGAAACTCTACTTTTATGTAAATCAAGTATGCAACTCTACAATTTAGAAATGGATTCTACATCTTCCTAGTTTAGATTAAACTTAGACTTAACCATATTCCAAGGAATATAATCCTTAGTGACCTTAAATAATAGGTCTCTAATTGTGTTAATACCTTTTCTAAATAGTCTCAAGCTTTGAACCCAAGGGACAATGGTAAAAGGGACATTGTGGAAATCTAATGTGGGAAAACACCATAGGGATTGATAATTAAGATAAATACTACTTATAAACCCTTCCCTCACCTAGATGAGGTTAGGTGAGAGTTTTTACCTAGAATTTGAGATACTTTGCTTGACAAAAGTGACACCTATATTAATCAACATAGGAGTCATGAGAACATTGTGAAAACTAATTCATTTCTAGTCCTTTCTACTAAGCATGAAACCTTGAGCAATGTAGTATCTCAATAATATCTTCTAAGTTCCATCCCCTTATAAGCTTATGATGATCCATTTAAATTTAAGATAACATCTAATAGATTTTATTTTATCTGCATCTTATCTTGAATAGAGGAGAGAAAAAAATTCTTTGGTAGCTTTATCTCTAACTTTCAACCAATGCATTAGTTCTTTAATTTGTGATCCTTTATCCTTTTAATCCTTGAATGAATAGAGATTATGTCTCCACATGTCATATTGAGTATGCAAATGAGGGCTTAAAGGTATGGCTTCTAATTTCTATGAAACCTTAAAATATTCATAGTTTGTAGCATTATGAATATTCCACCTAAAAGAGTGGATTAGTTTCCATAAATCTAGAGAAAATATGTAGTGTGGGCTATTGCATCAGTGCACCAATCAATCTAGCCAATGTACCCTATGGGTCTAAGAGTGGATCTAGGTTCCAAATTCTAGTGATATGTCCCACATTCCACTCATGTTTGATATGGTCAGTATTGAGGAAAAACTATGAATTATGAGGTTTAACTTATGGGGTAGTATACTCAATGCAAAAACAAATAAGATGATGGTCATATAAGAAAGTATTTGAGATCATATAAATAATTTGATCATAAGCATGAGTGAATAAGAAAAGGTTTTTTCCTACAATCAAGGAATGGTCAAGAAACTTAATAACATGATCTTCACCTTGATGAAAGTTAGACCATGTGAACAAAGGTAGTTTAGTTCTCTCCTTCTATGATGATTGGGATAAAAAAATCCCAAGTTTATATCACCTTCAAAACCATGCCTCCTATTATCCTATTATTTTTGTTTAATATACTCTATCATGTTCAAGTGACCATAAATAATCTAATTTACATAAAAAAGAGAGTATACCAACCATCTCTAGATAAAGGTTGTTCCACATAATCATTAGAGGTGTACACGTTGACCAAGCCAATGATACCATTACCAAAGTAAAAATAAATTCTAGACCACCTAATGGGTGGGTTTGGAACCTTAAGAAATAATATTTTAAGATAAATTAGATGATAAAAGGATAACCACTCCCTGGCTAGGTTCATGATAAGTGGTCTGATCAATGGCCCCAGGCCATATAGTGCAAGTGGTATAATGTAGTAGAAAATAAAAAAATCACATCTTGCATGCATAAAATTTTCATTTTGGAAAAATGATGAAAATAATTCCTAATCATATATATATATATATATATATATATATATATATATATATATATTTTAGATCAGTAATCCATTTAATATTAAAATAATAAAATATCATTGGGAATGATCAAGGTTCATATCATTTCCCTTTGTAATACCTAAGAGGGATACAAACCAATTAAAAGATAAGTCACAAATGAAATAGTCTCTAAGATAGAAAGGTTACCTTTTACTTGTCACATAATCCTAATCTGTATAGGGTGAGGCACTACACGAGCACCAAAGAATAACCTTACAATTGAGGTTCATAATATGAAAATCTAAATCTAAATAATTTTCCCTTAAAGAGGGATGTGAGGATGGAGGTATAGGAGTGGGAGATTAGGAAGAAGAAAATGGGTGAACACTAGAGGAAAATGGGAAATAAAAGGTGGGGGTTTAATTTTAGTGGGATTAGGGACTTTTCTAGTAGATATTAAGGAACTTGGTCTGCCTATGGGCCGATACATTTTTGGATGGGGTTTGGGATATCCATGAAATACATTATTATTCTTATTAGATATTATTTTACACCCATCAGATTATTAGTGTTTTAAATAAGACCCACCTTTGTCTTGGGAATAAGAGGACTAGGGACCATTAAATGGCATTATCTAATCATATAGTTTGAATCTTGGCACTGAAAAAGGTGTTCAAGAGTTTGATATAAATCACATGCTGTGTGAATCGATTATTACCTATTTAAATCTCAATAGATTCTTTGAGGTCTTTGACAAGATCTATTTCCACATAGACCCTTCTCTAGGGATGTGATGCATATAAGTTATATTATTCATGGAAAATAAAGTAACCTATAAACTTGATAATCTAGTGAACAAAATTCCACATAAGAAGAGGTAAGCCTGGAAATTATACCCATAATGGGATTTTAAGTTTAGCTTATTATGAGACTTAAAATTCTCAAGTCTAATGGGAGAAAACAACCAAAGTGTTACATATAAACCAAGGGCCATGATTATCAATATCATTGTAAAGTTTAGGGTTTGTAAAAAAAACAAGGTACCCTTAGTGAAGTTTTGGACTCTTTTTAGTTTCACCCCATGGCCTTGCCAATTTTTGTGGACCCACTACTTTAATAGGATCTCTAGATGAAATTGACCCATAAAATAATCAATCAAGGTAAAATGTTCAAAATAATTATATTATTTATCAAACTTTGGTAAGTACACAACCACATCTAGTAGAGGAATATCAAGGTAAGAGTTAATACCTCATGGTAAAACTTTGAGATAAACGTATGATAGTTTCTTAGTGCCATGTCTTCTTAGGATCCTATCAATAATACCTATATCAAATAGTGTATAAATAGTGGAAGTAGAAATCTAATAAAGGGAAGGTATCATCTCCCAAAGGATGTAAGTCCATCCTAACTCAATGCAATAAATACACTATCATAATATAAACAATCCCTCCTATATGAAATGACAGATTGGCAATGTGAGTGAAGGGGAAACCCTAAAATCCTATAAACATCTAGTGTTCCTTATGACTCTACAAAAATATTTTCTCTGATATGACCATATTTTTGGTGGTCATTTTAATACATATATAATTTGTAAAGATTGAGTAATATACACATTGAAACCTTAGAATAATAAGTGAAAATAACTACACAAGATTTTAAAAGTATTTATGATTTCAATCAAGAAATTTTATAAGGAATCAAATAAGAGTGGATGTTATGCATTAATTTCCACAAAAATGAAATAACATGCATATGTATCATATGGAATAAATAATTTTTCATAGAGTGTAGAGATACTAAGTGAGTTTTATGATATTGTGTGTAATAATTTTTGGGTTGGATTTCTACTAATGCAAAACATAAGTCATTCCATGTATTTGAAACCTAGTTCAAGTTTAGAAAATAAATAAACTTGGAGATTGAATCCAAAAGATAATTTATAGGTGAAATGACAAGTTAAATATATATTGGATAAATGTTTGATTAGATAAAGTTTGATTCCATCTGCATTACCAATAGTATTAGAATATAAAAATAATTGATAATGTGAAATGTGCATGGATTCTACATCCATTAATAAGATAAATACAAATTATATATTTACATTTTTGCAATGTTGAAATAAATTTGATGATATTTAATTAATCAAATCAAATCTTACATATTCATATATATAGATGAAGCCAAACACTAAAAATTATGATATAATATCCTAAAATTAACAAGTTAACAACTAACAAAATAACAACCTAAAACATAATGATTTGTGATATGAAATAACCTCAAATGATATAAATACTATGATGAATTAACATCAATATATTGTTATAATATTCCAACCTTTAATTTAACATGGTTTGAAGTGAACAAGAGAGATTATCTAGATGCCTCAAATTTTTCTCATGCAAGTGACATGGTGAAGACATATGCATGTTATTATGTCAGAAAAAATTGGAGTTGGATGTTATGTTGTTTAACATGTTCACGTATGAAATGAACTTGTACCTCGATGTGATTTTTTCATTCATGAAACATCATATTTTTAATAAGTTTAATAACACCTTCATTGTCACAATACAAGATGGTAGGTTATTTTTTTGGTACTCCTAATCCTTAAAGTATGCAATCTAACCATATCACTTCACAGAAAAATCCTCTTATGGTGTGATATTCTACTTCAGTATAAGACTGAGAAATAAATTTTTATTTATTATTTCCCCAAGATATAGGACTAGATCCCAAAAATAAACACACACACACACACACACACAAGTGTATTTTCTATCATCAATATTATCTCCATGATTTGAGTTTGAATATCATGTCAAGAATAATTCATCATTATTCTTTTACTCTAGGCCATAGTCCATTGTAACCTTTATATATCTTAGTATCCACTTTGATTATTTTTAGTGGGAAATATTTGGATCCCACATGGATTTTGAATGATATCTGATAGCATATATAATTTCTATCTTAGTATATGTCAAGTAAATAATATTCCTAATCAACTGTTGATAGAGAGTTGTATTCAATTGTGATGATGGATCTATATGAGACAACTAAAGATTTATTCCCATAGGTGTAAAAATTGGTTTAATATCCATAAACCTAAATTTATTAAGTATTTCTTAACTTATTTCATATGTGACACAAATATGTGGTGTTATTTTCTCTATACTTCCATTCCAAGACAATACTGTAGTAATCCAAGATCTGTCATTTCAAATGATCAGTTAATATCTTTCTTTGTTGCATCTACCATCTTCACTAAAATTATAGTGATGACTAGATCATTGACATATACAAAAAAATAACAACCTACAAACACTATTATTTGAGGTAGAGATTTAGATCATATGGAATCCCTTGAATCCATGTTGAATGAGATGCTCATTGATTTTTATATACCAAGATCCAAGAGATTGTTTGAGAATATATATATTTGATAAGTCTACACAATTTTCCTTCATTTATAGGTGTGAAAAAACCTTATGCTTGTGTCATGTAAACCTCTTCTTGTATATGTCAATTTATAAAGGAAAATTTAACATTCATTTCGTGTATTCTCAAATCAAACTATGTAGCTAGAGTAAATATCATTATGATAGTCTTGATCTTGGTTTTAGACACAAAAGTCTCCTCATAGTTTATGCCTTCTTTATAAGAATACCTTTTTAATAAAATTCATGCCTTGTGATTGTCAGTAATCCTATCTACTTTGTATTTTGTTTTAAAAACCAATCTACAATCAATAGGCTTATTCCCTAGTGGAATATATGCAAGCTAAAATGTCTTTTTTTTCATTAATGATTAAAATTACATATTCAAGGCATCCTTCCATGGTTATTACTATAGGGATTAAATAACTATGTATGGATCAATAAAATCAACAATTGTACTGATTAGGACCAAATTTACTTCTTCTCAAGTCAAACTATGAGTACTTGGTTGAGTGGTTGATGTATCTATAATTCTATCCATTTTAACATCTCTTATTGTACTTGTATACCATTTAGGCATATGTTCCACTATTATTTTCAGTGGATCTATTGTATATAAATAATCATCCCCATTATATTTATTATCGATAGTTATTTCATCACCTTATAAAGTATCCATATGTCTAAGTATTGAATCAAGTGAGTTTGTGGAAGAAAATTGGAGTTACATTTCTCATCAAACTCTACATCCCTACTTATTCATATTTTCCTTGTTATCAGATCCATAATTATGTAAGTTAATGATTATTCATTATAGCCAAAAAATATGTATTTCATGGATTTGTTGTCCAATTTATTTATCTTCATTTTAGTAACATGTATTTATATATTACATCCAGAAACCCTAAGATGATTGATGGAAGGTTTATGCCCTATCCATGCTTCTTGTGAGTCATATTATCAATAGCTACAGTAGGTGACATTTTCAATAAATAGATTGATGGCCATACTACTTATACTTAATATAAATGTGCCAAAATTGAATCTTAAATCATGCAACAGACCATTTTAATGATAGTGTGATTCCATCATTATCAAACAACATTATACTATGAAGTATATGGTGGAGTCATTATTTAGTGATTTTCATGTTTTTTTTCAAATAAGAAAAAATACTTTACTGGTGTATTCTCCCCCTCGATCTAAGAAGAGATATTTTATTTTATGACCCATTTTAGATTCCATAGCTTCTATGAATTTGTTGAAGGTTTTTAAGGCTTGGTATTTGGTCTTTAAATGATATAACCACATTTTACGTAAGTAGTCATCAACAAAGATAATAAAATACCGAAGCACATGATGACTAGGTGTCATTGGTCCACATAGATTGGTATACACTAAATCTAAATTTTTAGATGCTCTAGAGGAAATTTGACCAATTATACTCTATGTTATTTCCATGAGAGACAAATTGGGTATATATCAATAAGATTTTTAATTAAAAAAGGCATCATACTATGTTATGACAATTGAGTGCAACCAGGTATCCAATACTAGTTTTCCCATATCTACGATGCCAAAAATTTGATGAGTATAAGTCCCTAATAATATGATAATGTTCATTTGACTGAATATAGTCAAGTTGGAATATCTTCTAGACAATAGAGGCTTGTATAATAATTTTTGAGCATTTGACTTATCCCTGATTAAACACATATTTTTACCACTTTTTCATTTAAAATAAACCTTTAGGTCATGATAAATTAAGTGACTGATAGAGAGTATATTCTTAGTGATTCTTGGGGCATACAAGACATCTAATATTTAGTAAACATGTTGTCTAAGTGGTAAGAATATGTTACCAATTCCTTGAACATGACATGATGAATCATATCACCCAATGAGACATGATATTTTTGAGGTGTCTCATTCAAAATGTAGAAGCAATCTTATTTTTTATTCATGTGTTGAGTTAATCTAGAGTTGACATACTAGATATAACTTTGTGATGTTGATTACTCATGAGACTATGTAGTATATAATAAGTCTTCATTAGAGTGTGTGTCTTCTTGATCGGTAATGTTGCCTTGATGATGTGCATTCTTTTTAAAACTGCCCTTATTTTTATATTATCTTTTGATTGGATGTGTTGATCCTTGGTTATTTGGCTTCCTAGTTATTTGGATTCTTATTTCTTGATGAGACCTATGTGAATGAGTTATACCAACAATCCTTTAGTTCATTTCTTTCCATAAATGAGGTAAAATTTCTATTGTTTACTCCCTTGTATATTATATGAATGACCTTGATTTTATTTATAAGACTTGAACTATCTCTTACATTTTTTTTAACGAAAGGAAAGAGCATGTTCTTGTCATTCTTCTTCTGTATGCATTGACTCTTCTTATTGCAACATATTGACCAAGTTCTCAAATTATAATTTTTATTTGATGACAATCAAGATAGTCATAAATATCCTATAGGATCATGGTATTGATCTTAGGATAATAGGTAAAAGAGAGGTAAATGTCACTTTTTCACCCAATGTTTGGGTGATGCTCTCATGGTTGCAAAACATCTTAGAAAAGCTTTCGCTTTTTCATTAGAATTTAGTTTAAGTGAATGAAGTTAATTCTATAGATGGAGAACTATGGTTTTATTTTTTGCCTCATATATTATACAAATATTATCCCAAGCTTATATAACTATCATAGCCTCATGATATCATCTAATCCTCTGAAAATTATAATAAAATTTACCTTTTAATTTTTCTTACCAAACCTACACTATTACTTAGTGTCATAATCATGTCTAGTGAATACACCACTAACATGCCAAATATACTCAAACTATAGATATGTCATGATTTAGTTTTAGGAAACATATTTATCACCAAGTATAAGATATGAATTTGTTAGAAGGATTTTTGGGCCATTTCCAATTCCCAACTCTTCAATCTACTTAACCAATCACATCAATATGCAAGATAGATGAATCAAAGAACAAACATGAATGTAACCATTACACAAATATTTATGTGGGAAACCCTCATGGGGGATAAAACCCACTCCAAATTATACAAAAAAATGGACTATATTCCTATAAGATGATTAAAAACATGAGACTTTAGTGAAGCACCCACTTCACAAGGAGCACCAACCCCTAAAGACGACAAACACCAACTTGCCTAAGATGTTGAGCACCAACACAACACCTATCAAATGAAAAATTATTGAAATCTGATTTATTCTCAATATGATAGAGAAACCATACAATAACACTCTTCTCCAAGTCTTTAACTCCACATAATTCACCAACACCAAGCTATCTCTTCAACACAAGTAATAAACCCTTCAAAAATCTTTCATTCATATACAAATATGCACTTATAAATATATTAAAAATAATAAATAGAATTAGAAAATTATTATGAGTCTAATGAAAATTTTCTCTTCTCAATCTCATATAAACAATGGTCACCAAGACCCCCAACAACCTTCACACAAGGTCTCGAAATATCAACATACACACTTGCTTGTCTTAGCTTGATTACACACACAAAGAGTATAAAAACATATTATATATATACCATTCTCAATTATGATCAGATATTTATCCTTAGGATATTTTATAAATAATCACTTATGTATTCCAAGGTTGGCCATGAACCTCTACAACAACTTTTTAGTTCATGTAGTGAGCCCATGTCTCATACTCCTTAAAAATGAAGCATAAATTCACTTTGTAAGACTATGTTTGACCAATAGGAGATTAGTAAAACCTTAAAAATAACTATATAATATCTTAAATTAGTTCTCAACACTCTCCAACCATTAGGAATACTTGATCTGACCATCTGCCTTGTAATCAAAATCAAACACTCAAACTAAGTTCTTTTTGCTAGCAAAACCATCATGGTCAACTATGAGTCAACCATTCAGTCAACTCCAAGTGACTAGGAATAATACAACTTGAATTAATAGATGTAATAAATCCCATAAATCACCTATAATATCTTATACCCATCCCTACTTACTGATTAGGCCTTCTAATTCCACTTCTCACTCTAACTGGTTTTTCTCACTCATGGCACCCTTTTCTTCATATCGACTAGAAAACTTTAAGGACCTAGAAAATTGACATAGATAAATGAATATTCTTGTAAATTTTAATTAATTTTTTAATAAATTTATAATATTCATCACACACCCATTGTTTCCCTAGTTACTTTCATAAATCTCTCACAATATCAAACACACTGTCAAGAAGCACTTTTTCATAGGACCCACAAACAGTCAAGATTAACAAAACACATTCTCATAAGCTTAGAGGAGTCCTATAAAACCTTAAAACATAATTATTTACATCCAATACCTTATTAATCATCAACAAGAAATATATTCAACATCGGGTCATAAGACTAGTTATTTTGCACATAAAAACATGCTTATCTTCTTAGCAATCATTCATAAATAAAAGGTCCTTAATCCATGAAATAATGATCGGAAAATTTTATTATGAAACTTTTAAAATATCTTGAAAATACTCATCTCCCCATGCAAATTATACATGAGCTGAATAACATGAGAACTTTCTTTTCAAGCTCAAAATACACCATTCAACCACCCTCTAAAGCACTTGAAGACTTTTATTGACTTTTTCTCTCCTTACCAAACCTCATTACTCATCAACATGATTGAAAAAATATTCCTAAACATCTCCCATAAAAATACAAGCTTCACCAACCTACAAACACCTTTTGACCCTTCACAAGGCCTCATAAGCCCACCTAAGCCAACTAGGCCAAGAGCCAAACAACCTTGCAGACCACTTCAAAACACTTGGAAGTCATCTATCTAACCTCTCAAAATCCTATACATGTCCAACATGTATATTCCAAGGACACTAAGCTCCATACCATGGCATATAAGCCATAGTACATAAAACCCTATAGGCAACCATGCATGGTCAAACCTACTAGACCTGCATACTTCATGAGAACCTCATGAAACCACTCTAACCTACATAGAACATTCCAAGATAATTTATTTGAATACCATACCTTCCACCATACATTCATCCAATCAAACTTCATGTAAGCATCTCACTGCACCAAGCACATTAGACCACCATGATCCATCTCGCTGCCCCTGCTAGACCACTTTGTCATTGAACATGCCTCATAGACATCAATGAAAAGACTTGCCATCAATTTACCAACACACTATGTTCAAATATATTTTAATAAAATTGGAAAACTTGGGAAAGAGATACATATCGTTTAATAAATTTTGATATTTCTATATTCAATTCCATAGTACAAATCTGGTATGGGGGTATGGATTTACCAATTTAATGGAAAAATGAAATCACAATGTTACATAAGTGAATATATTAGAACAATAGGTCACTAGAAGTTGAAACAATATAATAGAATAAATTTTATTTAAAACATGTTAATTTTCTCATTATCTAAATAAATCATAGTGAATAAATCTTAAGTTAAGTCAATAAAAGTTTGTGATGACTGATAATGGATTATATTGGAATAAATGATAAGGAGTTCTCATTAAAATTATTAATGTACCTATAGAAACAAAGATGATAAAGGATATCATGTGGATTGTGTGGAGTTCATTATGCATAAAAATTAACATCTCATAAGATCATCACAACTACTTATAGATGGCATTCAATTTTTAAATATGTTTCTATAATGGAAAGGAAGTGTGACTCACATCAGTTGTACACTTGAAAAATTAAATAGTTTAAGGCTATATATTTAACACCTATAGTAATAGAAATTCCTTTCAAACATAGGGAATTAAATTTACTCGAGAAATTAGTGGAAATTAGGGATCTTATTGACCACTGAATAATTTTAAAAATTGATAGAGGTTGTCCCAACGAGGAATGCAACTCATAAGGTGGTAATGAATTTATTGTTGAATAATTTATTATAACAATATTTGGGGTACTTGTAAATATTATTTCTAATGAACTTATGTACTTTAGATCCAAACCATTGTAATAAGTGTATGACAAATTTGACACTAATTTGAAATATGCCTCAAGTTAATAACCCAAAGCGAATGGAAAAAAATTCTAATAGCAAGAGCTTTAAAATTGAAGCTTGTATTATGATAGGAAAAAATAATAATATTATTTAGCTCACATATTTGAATTACAAGGGCTATTAAATAGCCAAGAAAATAACACAAATACATCCTATAAAAAAGGATGTTGCATTAATAAAGAACCTAGATTTAAAAAATGGGTGTAACAATACAAACAAATATAAAAATATTCCTATGCTGAATTATATCACTGAATTAATAATCTAACATTCTCCCCCTTAATTTAGCATAGCTTGAAGTGAATAGGAGATAAATTCTCTAAATGCCTCAAAATTTTCATGTGCAAGTGACTTGGTGAAGACATTTGCACATTATTCTTCTATCAGGGAAAATTTGAGCTAGATTTTATGTTGTTATCCATGTTCACAAATGAAATAAACTTACATCTCAATGTGTTTTTTACATTCATGAAAGACTGGATTTCAGATAAGTTTGAGAACAACCTCATTGTCATAGTATAAAATGGTAGGTGTCTTTTATGGTACTACCAATCCTTCCCGTATGTGATGTAACCATATTAATTTTCAGACAAATCCTCCTGTAACATGACATTCTACTTTAGTGGAAGATCAAGAAATAAAGTTATGTTTCTTGTTCCCCTAGGATATGGGACCAGATCCTAAAGTGAACACATTTAGAAGTGGATTTTTTGTCATCAATATTTATTGCATGATCTGAGTCAGAATATCCTATCAATAAGAAATTGTCATTCTTATTATATTCTATGTCCAAGTCTATTATACCCTTGATATATTTTAGTATTTTTTTTGCTACTTTCCAGTGAGACATCTTTGGCTCTTACATGAACCTTGAAAGATAGCTAATTGCATAGTTGATGTCTAGCCTGGTAAATGTTAAGTAAATAAGATTCCCAAATAACTGCCAATAGAGAGATGTATTTACTTGTGGTGATGGATTTGTATGAGACAACTAAAGACTTGTCTTCATAGGTGTAATAATTGGATTACTATCTATCATCCTAAATTTATCAAGCATTGTCTTAGCTTATTTCATCTAGGATACAAAGATGTGGTGTTTATTTTTCCATGTTTCTAATCCAAGACAATAGTGTAGAAGCCCAAGATTTATCATGTCGAATGATCAGTTAATATTTTTCTTGGTTGCGTCTATCATCTCCACTAAACTACCAATGATGATTACATCATCATCATATACTACAATAACTACAATCTCTCCCCCTTGATGTTTTAGGTAGAGATTTGAATCATAGGGACATCTTTGGAATCCATGTTGGTTGAGATGTTTACCGATCTTTATATATCAAGATCGAGGAGATTTTTTGAGACTATAAACAGATTTTATGAGTTTACATACTTTTCCTTCATTACCAAGTGAGAAAAAAAACCTTCTAGTTATGTCATGTAAACTTTGTCTTGTAGATGTCCATTGAGAAAAGTAATTTTTACATCCCTTTGGTGGATATTTCATCTAAATTGTGTAGATAGAGAAAATATCATTCTTATTGTTTTGATCTTGGTCTTAGGAGCAAATGTTTCTTCATAGTCTATACCTTCCTTCTGTGCATAACCCTTTGCTATGAGATGTTCCTTGTGCTTGTCAATACTACCATATACTTTGTATTTCATTTTATAGACCCATTTATAGTTGATTGGCTTCTTCCCTGTGGAAGATCTTTAAGTTTTCATGTTTTGTGTTTCATCAGTGATTGATATTCTGCATTGATGGCATCCTTCTAAGGTTTAGACTCTAGGGCCTAATCAACTATTGAAGGCTCTACTAATTCTATAACTATGTTCATTAGGGCCAAATTGATCTCAGATTGAGTCACGATATGAGTCCTTGGTCCAATAGTCGATGTGTCTGGAACTCTATCCAGTTTAACATCTCATAATGTACTTCTATACCATTTAGGCATACATTATACTATTCTTTTGGGTTGATTTGTATTAACTGACTGATCATCCTCATCATCATTGTCACCTTCAGTATGGTTATGACCTTTTAAATTATTTAGAGGTCTGATTATTGAATCATGTGAGTTTATGGAAGGCAAATTGGTTTTACTTTTCTCATCAAAATATACATCCCTATTGATGGAGATATTGTTTATTTTAGAGTCCATCAGTCTATAGGATAATGATATATAAGGCATGGATTTTGTATCTAGTTTCTTTATCTTCTTCTTAAGAACATGCATATAAGCCTTACATCCAAAAACTTGAACATGAGTAATAGAAGGTTTATGACCTATTTAGGCTTCATATGGAGTCATATTGATGATCTCATAATATGGCTCATTATTGACATGTTATTTCCCTCAATTCATCTCTTGAAGGATATTATCTTATGTAAATCATAGATTGTTAGATAGATATTACATAGAAAATAAATATTTATCTTTTTTATATTGAACCAAAGACTAAACCTTTAATTTGTCATTAATGTCTAATACATAACATGTTTTAGTGATTTTTGTTGTTAATAATTCTCAATAAAAAGACATAGATGATGTATATTGAATGTGAAATTTTGATCTTCATTCAACAAAACTACAGACTCTACAGGGTATTTCTATGAACTTCCTAGGCTTGCTTCTATGGACTCTATAGTCTTGTTTCTACAGACTCCATAGGCTTATTTATATAGACTCTATAGGCTTGTTTCTATGAACTCTGTAGACTCATTTATACAGAATTCGTAGGCTTATTTCTATGGACTCCATAGGTTCGTTCCTCCCGACTCTATAGGGTCAATTCTGAGAATTCTATAAGGATGAAGCTACAAATGGGGAAGCTGGTGGCTAGATAGGATAAGAGAGAATCATTCCATCTAGAATAAAATAAGGAAAATAACTACCTACTATTTTGTTGGATTTTCTTTTGATAAAGTTATATATATATATATATATATATATATATATATATATATATATATATATATATATATATATATATATATATATATATATATATATATATTTGGATCTTAGGATTATTATAGGATAGGATTTCTATTTTATCAGAATAATTAGATCTCTTAGAAATCCAATCTCCTATTTATGATGAATGGATCAACCAAGGAATCCTATTCATTTGCATCCTATTTTGAGTTGATTATAGTAGTATAAAATGTAATATTTTCATAGATTATAAAAGATAGATATTAGATGATAGAGAGCAGATAATAGAGGAAAATTTATATGAGCATATTATAGGTTTTAGCCAGATTGTAATCATTTCAATTTTATGAAATAATACTTCATTTTATATCATTGATTAATCTTTGTTCTTGAGTCTGAGAGGAGCAAGGGCCCACTCTCCTTGGAACCAAGAACTGTGTATGGTATTTGTGTTATGTTTTACCAATTCATTGTTATAATTAATTAGAATCTTGTTAATATTTACATTTATTCATAAAAACATCAAAATAAATTCACAGTTTAAAAGGTATTTTCTTATTTCAAAGTTATTTCCTTCTAAGTAATGTGTTTTTTCCTTTATAGCAAATGTGTGTAACAAATTTCCTTTTTTTAGTGAAGAGTGTGATTTTAATTTCCACGCAAGCGTAGTAGATAGGAGTGTGATTTTTACTTTCATCAAAAGAGTGGATTGATTTGATTTATTCCTTTTTTAAAAAATCATGAATCAAGTAGTTTATGACACATTTATTTCTTTATTCAAAGTTTGAATAGGACAATCAAACACCCCCATAAGTAGCCTTCTAGATCTACCATCCCACACCTTACTGTAGACAGCTTTGGACACCAGCCCTGGTTGATAAGACATCAATTGAATAATGATTAAATGAGGAGTTAAATGACACTCATCACATATTATGAAGAGTTATAGTGAGTGACCTATTCAAAAAATGAAATGCTATTTTCACTACTTCTACCCAATATGTGTGTGTTAAACCTAAATCTTCAATCATTCTATGCACCATTTCCATGATAGTGCAGTTTCACCATTCTACAACACCATTGTATTATGGAGTATATGGTGGAGTCTTTTTCCAATGAATTCCATGTTATTTAAAATAAGTAAAAAAATATTTACTAGTGAATTTTCCCCCTCAATCGTAGTGGAGATCCTTGATTTTTTGACCATTTTCAGTTTCAATTATAGCTTTGAATGCTTTGAAAGTATTCTAGGCTTGGTCTTTATTATTTAGACAGTAGACCCACATTTTGTGTGAGTAGTCATCAATAAAGAGCATGAAATACTGAAACCCATAGTGACTGGATCTCATGGGGTTGAAAATATTAGTATGTAATAGATCAAGCTTACCAGATGTTCTTGAGAAACTTTGACCAAAAGATGTTTGATGTTGTTTCCCTATTATACTACTAATGTAGAGATATATATTTTTATTCAAATGAGGAAGTCCATAGACCATGTTCTAATTGCTGAATATTTTGAGGTATCCAAAACTGACATGACCATATCTAGATGCCATAGATTCGTTGAGTCTAAATCCTAAGCTATAAGTGATTTCTTATTTGATTTAACAAAGTCAAGTTTGAATATTTTGCTAACTCCAAGGTCTCATGTAATAATTCATGAGAATTTTGACTTATCTTTGATCAAACACATCTTTTTTCCCACTTTTAAAATCAAAGTCAACCTTGAGGTTGTGGTCAAGTAGTTGACTAACTGAGAGAAGATTCTTTATGAGTCTTGGGACATACAGGTCATCTGATGTTTTATAGTACTATCATCAAAGTGGTAAGGACATATTACCAATGCCTTGAATTCAGTAGGATGAGTCATCACCCAAAAAGACATGATTTTTCTTCAAAGTCTCATTCATGTTGTAAAACCAATCTCGTCTTCCAGTCATATGTCGAGTTATGCTTGAGTCAACATACCAGATAAAACTTTGTGATGTTGATTATTAATTAGACTATATAACATACAATAAATCCTCATTAGAGTGGGTGTCTTCTTGTTCAAAAATTTTTCCTTATTGATTGGATTTCTTCTTCCAATGCCTTTTTTTTGTCCTTGTCCTTTATGTGGATGAGATGATTGTTGGTCACTAGGATTTTTGTTGCTTGAAGAGCCTTGTGTAAATGATTTATACCAACAATTCTTTAGCTCATGGCCTATTTTTCCATATATAAGGAAAAATTTATGTTGTTTATCCCCCTATGAATGATTTTATTGACCTTGATTTGGTTTAGAAGACTTGATTTTCTTCTTTCCTTTTTATTTATTAGAGGCAAGAGCATTTTCTTCTGATTCTTCTTCTTTTCTATGCATAGACTCTTCCTATATCAACATGTATACCATCTTTTCAAAAGATAGTTTTTATGCTTACTATAAAAGTAGTCATGAATATCCTATAGGAGGGTGGTAGTGATATCAGGAAAATATGTACAAAAGATTCATCTAACAATATTTTTCCCAATTCTTGGAGCAAAGCCCTCAAAATTGCAACACAACATAGAAAATCTTCCACTTTTTCACTAGACTTCAATTTGAGGAAATGAAGTTTACTCTATAAATGAAGAATGGTTCCTTCATTTTTGGACTCATAGAATATTTAGAGATTATCCCAAGCATCTTTTGTTATTGTGTCCTCATGAATATGATGTTATACCTCATCAGATACTCTGAACATGATTATCACCTTTTCCTTTTGATTGGCTTTATCAAACTTATTCTAACGATCAATGCCATTAGCATGTCATGTAAGAGTGCCATTTCCAAAATCCAAATGTATTCAAATTCCAAAAGTGTCATGATTTTATTTTTCCAAGTGGTAGAGTTGTCACCGTGAAGAAGCTATGAGTCTAGCAGAAAGAATTTTGGCCCATTTCTAGCCATTATGTATAACTTGACCAAAGGTAATGGATTGTTCTTTATCACTCTAGGTATCAAGGTTTCCCTCTCTATATATTTTTAATATATTATACAAGACCTTTGTTTATATAGACCCTTCCTTTATACCCATCAATACGTGGAATAAGTTCGCCCTTTCTATATACATGGTGGTACATGAAAAAAATGTAAACATACATGAAAGAGTCTAGTACGTGGTACTTAGATAGTACTGAAAAGGGTTCTTTCAATCACTATCACTTGCTTAGATGGTTTTTTCATAGCCACACATAACTTTGATATATACTTGGAAATACCACCAGTCAAGATTTATGCCCTTTAATTGAAATAAATAGGTAGATAAAGGGATGGCTATGAATGCATGTGCCCTTATGTCTCCTCGATGATTTAAAGGGATGATGCCCATACATTGTTTTTACATATATGTTAGGCTATGGATGTAGTAACTCAAATGTGATGGCTTTATCTATAAATGTGAGTCAGAGGCACCACTTGTACTGAACATAGTGATTGGGTTTAAAAACTTGTGATTTGTGATTTATTTGCTTGCAAAAAATTTTAAAAAAAAATTACACTGCTTGGTAAATGAATAAAATATATAGAAACACTAATTTTTATATTCAAAAAAATATTCCCTTTTTGTGTTTTTTTAAAACAAATTGGGCTCTTTGGCCTCTTTTCGGTAATTTTTTTTAAATTTATTTTGCCTTCCTATTTTTTTAATTTTTTTTGTTTTAGTACATTTCTAGCTAAATTTAGCTCTCCACCTCCACTTTACTAAAAAAAAAATCACCAAATCACTTATGAATTAATACATGTATAAATAAGATAAAACTTATATTTAAAGGCTTTAAATTACTATTTTCAAGACAAAACTACTAACCTAGCCAATACCATGGGTTTGCTTGAGAGGTGGTTTTTGAAAATTTTCAGCAAATGAATAATTTGTGAGGTGGTTTTTAAGGTATTATGAATGGTTTTGGACAAAAAAGGCTTTTTTTTATTATGATAGCAACAAAACAAATGATAGGATGGTGTTATTATTTTTTTTAATTGTTTGGGATCTTAAAAAAATTATTTGTGTGTATGTGTTTTTTTTTTTAAATTTATACACCAAACAAAAAACAAACCACCAACCTTAGGCCAATGCAATACATGATTCCACTTTGATCAATGCCTTTTCTTCAATTTTATTTTTTTTTAGATACTTCTCTTTGGATGGATTAATATGTTGATCATTTTGGATGCTCGCTACAAACCATTTGAATGCTTAGTACAATCCATTTGAATTCCTACACAGATATCATGCTAATCTTTATGCTTTGATAATAGACCTAATTTTATTTTCTTGAATGCTATTTTATTTCCAATCTATATTTCCAAGCCAGTGGAAGGGAACACTAAACTTCTTTATAATCTTAGCACCAACGTGTAGTCCTCAAAAATGGGATGTAGTATTAGCTTCTAGTAATGCAATGAAAAATAATTTGAGAGTACACGGGCTCCTCTTAGGGTCAGATAAAAATTTAGCTTGAATTTGGAGAGAGAGAGAGAGAGAGAGAGAGAGAGAGAGAGAGAGAGAGACTCCTCATCTTATTGGCTCTTCCTGAATACAAATCTATTTCCTCCTATTCTTAAACCAAATTATAGGAAAAAATAATATTATTATTCAGTTCACATATTTGAATTACAAGGGCTATTAAATATCCAAGACAATAGCACAACTACATCCTATAAAATATGAGTGTGCATTAGCAAAGAACCCAAAATAAATAAATGCATGAAACAATAGAAACAAATATAAAAATATTCCTATGGTAAATTAAATCGCCAAATTAATAATCTAACATATTAAACAAGAGAAAGTGGTCAAAAAAATAACATTCACAATATAAGTAGATATGATATCTCTAATAAATTCATTAGATAAGAGTCTTTTTGAATTGGTATATCATATGAATGTTACATTACCTACCAATTTTGAGATACCCACTTTTCCATTTTTTGAAAGTGATTAATGAGGAGATATTTGATCCCTATGCTGAGAAAATTGAATAGATCATTGATTTGGATGAATTTAGAAGAGATTTACATGAAAATCTTTATAAATTCAATAAGATATCCAGAACAATTAATTTTGAATTGGGTGACTTGGTATTATTTTTGGGTATTATACATGAAGATAAGGCCAAGCATGGGAAGTTTTATCCATTAAGGATTGACCCATATCAAATAAAAATTAGGATTGGTGATAAAAACACATTTTTTCAAAATATAGATGGTGATGTTTTTGAAATGCCTATGAATGATCCACACCCCAAAATTTTTGTCTGTTGAAGGTTGCATCTAAATACTATGTAAAGTGTATGTAAGTTTGGATTTTTATTTTACATTCATTTTATGATTTTATTTTTGTGTTCTTATTTTTTTGTTGGTTTAAGTGATGTAGTATGATAGTAGTATGTTACTTATACATATGTTTTACCTCAATCTAATTAGTTTAAGTTGGAGGATTGACAACAATATTGAAAATTTATTTCATTAAAGAATAAGGCACATGAAAATTTAAATGAAGAGGATTATTATATTTATAGATACACACATGGGGTACACATCCCTTAGTTGGAACCTTTGTTATTATCCAAAATTTTCCAAGATATATTGTGTTCTATATGATTAAAATATAGATATATAAAGATCTTTTATAATTATTTTTGTTACCCTTGCAACATTTCTTAAAATTTTAATTATATGATAATGGCCTTATAATGGAGGTGTGTTTTCATTGATGTCAAAGAATGATGTCATGTGTACATTGATATCAAAAGTAATGACAAAGTGGCGATGCCCTGATGGTGATGAGTTTGAGCCTAAAGTTGTGCAAGGTAGGTTTTGATGCATATTAGCTAAGGTAGGAATTGATTTAGGTTTTTTATTTTGTGTCTATCATGTTGATAGTGATACACATCAAAAAGAGAAGACAAAGTATGTTGGCATAAGCTTGGTAGCCTTGCATAGTGGCATAGGTTTGGTAGTCTAGTATGTTGATCTTGTTGAGGATAGGAGAACATGGAGGATAGATGTAGAGAGTGGAATGAGTGAATATTACATGTTTATGAATAGTTAAGATCAATATAAGAAGGATCCTAGTGATTTATATATCCAAGTTTGACTTGCAGTCCTAGATCTAGTGTGCATAGTGATTTGGTGATGTCAAAATAGAGGGTAAAGGTGAGATTACAAGATGGAATATCTCTTGTAATCACAGAATGAGGTATGAAAAGGTTATTCAAAGGTGTTAACCAAGTTTCAGGTCTTGAGGATGAAGATAAAGAGAGATAATATGTTGGAAGGACACTTGTACATGTAGATTGAAGTTTTCATAGCTCGAGAAGAAAGTTCTAATGCTCATTGGCATGTGTAGAGTTTTCATGTTGACCTGAGACTTTTGGAGTAATTGAGTAGAGGCCCTAAGAATATTCCAAAATTATTTTGTAGAGAATCCAAGTCCTCAGCTTTATGAACAAATGTTCAGAAGATAAGTAGGTTTTTCTACTTGCAAACCCTTTTAAAGACCCAATAGAGAAGATATTGATGGTTTGGGATCATAATAGATTGGGAGCCCTAATTTGATGATTGGATATTATATATAAATCTCTCATGTACTTGGAAGTGGCAATTATTTGTTTTGATAGTAAGCAAAAGCTATAATAAAGTGCTTATTTATAGAAAAGAAGGTATAGCAGTCACATGGTGCATTAGATCCAATTGCTAAACTTATGAAAGAGAAATATACATATTTTCTATAAAATTACACAATGTTATTTGAGCAAGATTAGACCTCTTTATCAATCATTTGGATCATTCAATTTGTTCTATTGCTAGATCTACAGACTATGATAACATTAAGAAAAAGCTAATCAAGTGAATATGTGTTTAGGGAAGTGGTCCAGGTGAGTAGGTTTGAATAAAATGACTTGGAATATTTTTTAAGACATATTCCATAGCTTCCATTGATTTTACAGTTGTAAATTATCTCAAACATAGGTGAATTAATGCTTTCAAAGTGGCTTATTTGAGTAGTGAATACTATGAGATAGTAACCTAAGGAATTGGTCTATTAGACCAATGAAATACACACACACACACACACACACACACTTAAGATTTATCTATAGATCACATATAATATATTAATGTGGATTAAAGGTTATGAAATTATTATTTCAAGTGCTAGAAAAGAACATCTACATATTTGTACTATTGGAAGCTATAGGCAGTTTGAGTGGTCATTTTGAAGGAGTAAGTGATGTTGTTTAAGTAATGTTATAGAATATAATGAGTTTTATGTTGTTATAAAAGTACCAAATAATGATGAGAAGGTATTTTATTTCATCATATGTCCCTGATCAGATATGGAGAGTCAAAATGGCTTGACTATATTTTGATTGTATGTGACTACTCTGAGTGGTCATATTGAGAGAGGTAGTTTAAGGTCTATTGTCTTGTGTTGTAGTGTCCAAATAAAATGGATATTTTTTATAGGTATTTTATGCTCTATCTATGTGATTTATTTGATAAAATATCTATACACCTTAGTTCTTTATGATAGTGTTTTATATGTATCAAGGCCTAAAGAGCGAGGAGACCTAATTGCTAGTTTTCAGGTGTGAGTTGGTGTTATAGGTGGAATAGACATTTTTTGGAGTATAAAAGGATCTATTTGATGTATGTTTTTTTTTAAAAATCCATTGGTGAAGGTTTAAGGAGGACCAAAGAGTCTAAATTATAGCGTGTGGGTGAGTAGGCCTAATTGTTTTAGGTCTCACTAAGGCTAATGGTGGTTTGGGGATAATTAGGCAATGGAAAACCTATTAAGAATGTGTATCACCAATATAAAATTTGTGGATACATATTATAAGTATAATATAATAATATAAATCATATTATCTGACCAATATGCGTTAGATGAGTGTATGGTATACATATCAACCTAATTAGCCTATTTGAGTTAGTTAGGATAGTGTAGAACCAAGCAAAGGAGATAACCTTTGAAAGATAAGATAAAATTCATTGAGGAGCATTAGATAGTGAATAATATTAGACATTACTATCTGATCAAGTTGGAGAAGGTGGATAAATAGGTCATTAGACCTAGTAAGCCTAGAAGAGGCTAGTTGAGTGAGTAAGGCTTGGAGGTTGTTTGAGAGAGATTGAAGGGTGAATAAGAGTGAAAGAAAGATAAGTCCATCATCATGTGTATAATATATCATATCAGAGGTGGATATCATATTATAATATGGTTGAGTTGGTACATGGTTGCCTAGGGGGTTGTATCCTCCTTGCTAATTGGAGCTAGTTAAAGGTCAAGTGGGTGCTTGACTAATTTTAGGGGTGGGTTATCCATGATCAGTTGGTGATGGTATAAATTTTAAATTTTTTTTTTATATAACTATAACACATATTTTAGGATTAAGTTAGTTTTATGCTTTAGGAGGGTTTCCCACATAAATGATATGTTCATGTGATGTATGTTTTTGTTCATGCTTTGGACGTATGTACTTTCATTTTTATGTTGCTTGATCAAGTTGATGTATGATGGAATGGTTTTGGAATTGAATATGAATTGTTTTACATTGATTCAACCCCCCCGCCCCCTCCCCCATCTCAGTAGCTACTTCCAACACCTTCTTGGTATGGTCCTTTCCACTTAGATCGCTATATCATTCATCTACGATTATTTTGTTGGTTTAATTTTATTGTCATAGTTTGTTCTAGGTCTATTTAATATTTTTACTCCTTAATTTCTATGATCAATTGAGTGGTCAATTTCTTAGTTTATGCTCACAATGTTCATGTTTGAATGTCCACAGTCTCTTTTAAAGGTTATGTTTTAATTCCCATGATTCATGATAGCAATTTTGAAATCTAAGTCTTAAGTCTATACTCTGAGAAATTTCACATTTTAAAATTATGGCCAAAATTATCTTTCACAAGTCTACCCTATGATAGGTTTAATTATTTATAAAAGGATCACACAATGTCAAATATTTAATCAAGGTTTCAACATATCAAAATTGGTGTATTATGTGAATAGGAGTTATTTTAAACATAATTGGTCACTGACTTAGTCTTATATATTAAATGATGTCATTATAAGATTAGACATTAGTAATGGAACTTAGTGACTTGTGAGTTTGGATATAAATTAAATTTGTGGATTGTAAATGTTAAAATTCATAATGAAGAGTAAAATGAGTATGAAAAGTACACACCATGGTATAGAAAATAGTATGTGGAACTCATTTCCACATGGCAAACTAGAATACTCCATGTTTCTGATTTTGATTGGTCACAGGATATGTAGTAAATGAATTAAATTGAAGTAACTTCATGGATTGCATCACTTCATGAACATGAAGATACATTTAATGTTTTTCAACTCATCATCTAGTAAACTAAGCACCATGTGATGTTTTCATGTGAATGGATACAATATTCCATGAATGTTGCATTAAATTTGATGAGCTTCCAACCTTCATCAATATAGGAAATTTTTGACCAATTTGATCATGCCATGTGTGACCTTTGAGAAGAAGTAAGAGGGGTCACAAGACAAGGTTTGGTAATAATAAATTATGTGGTTAGATTAATCCATGTGATCATAGTCAAATCAAACATGAATAATCCCCATAAACTATAAATTATAAATTAAAATAGATAATACCACAATATTTTATAGATAAGAAACATAATATAAGATCATGTGAACTGTGCAAGGTTTATCGTGCATGACTGATCAAAATAAAACACATGGAATAATTATAACATGTCACATGTAATCCTTCAAAATATCAAAATGATATCTTAGGTAAAATATAGGTGGAGGATACAAAGGTCACAAGTGGTCACTTAAACTTTAAAGTAGGCATGCATCTACTGAATACATGTAGTCACAATGAACAAGAATGGACCCAGTGAGTTAGAGCCACTTAACACCTACAATGTGTCACACCAAGAGGATCATAGCTCACTGAAATGGATGTCATTTGATTCCATCAAGAGATATAAAATTTGAATGATCAGGAATGTTGTAATTATAAAGTGGATTTAAAATTTTAATGGATCCATGTGAGGTCTCAAGTTGAAAATTAAATTTCATATAATTTGTGATCTGAATGTTAGGGGATGCTCCCACATGGATTGTGGAGATCCTTTTTTACACATAAATAAATTTTATTTTTTTGCAGTATAATATTGTGTCCCACTAACTTATAAATAAAATGAAATAAAAAAAATCCTAAAAAATATATAATAATTTTTATAAAAATTGGAAAGATGGATATGTACTACATATTTTTATATATAGTCTAAAACATATTTGTTGATTAATATAAGTTACCCAAACTCAAGATATTTTGATGAGAAGATGAAAGTGTATGTGACCTCTTTATGCTAAAAATTGGGACACATTATTATGCTTTGATCAAGTAAATGTCACCGCACTAATCTGTCATAGTGAATACTCAAGGTTAGAATTATAGGGAATGGTATCTTTTATCATAACTTGAGTTATATCACTTTAATTTGTTCATATATAATCTAGTTAGAAAGGTCTCAGTGGTAGTTGCAATGTGATCTTATGTTTAAATCAAATTGGTACATATCATGGGACATGTTCATACTTGAATTTCCTAGCACCATATTCACTCATGGTAAAAAATTAACATGGATAATTTAATAAATTGAAACCATTTTTACATAATAAAAAAATTAATATGTGATCAAATGAAGAGTTACCGCCTTGAACAATTTGAATTTTTGATGTCACTCTAGTAATGACATAAATTAGGTTGAACATAGCATGTATGGTTGTGAATCTAATAGAGAGTGCTTATTTTTATAGTTACTCATGAATTCATTTAGAATTCACATTATTTATAGAATATTGTTTTAATCAAAAGTTACATTTCAAAAAATATATAATTACCAATGAGAATCGTAAGTCATAAAGTGAGTTAGGTTTTTCATGACATTATAGGATGTTATCACATATAATTATGTTTTAGAAAATTCAAGACTTTTGGTGTCTTATCAACATGTTATCCGTGAAGTTTCTTCAATGAATTTTACAGGAATATGGAATGACGGTGATTATTTTAGAGTATCATGCATCCACGTATAGAATACAATCTCTTCTTCACCAATCGAATGTGAACATCTTGACAATAGTATAGAGAGAGAAGGAAATTTTGTATAAATAGATGGAGTTTATTGTTTATCAGGTCTCATGGCCGATAGTCTATCGTAGCTTGAGTTCTATACTAATAATATGATTTTGGGTTTGTTCATATTTTAGTAGAGTGTTATTTTTCCTTTTCAAGATGATATTTTTAGCTTTGCGATAATAAAGAATTCCAAAATAAGTGTTGAATTTCTATTAAATTATTATTTTTGGATATTAAATTATTATAATTTATATAAGTTTAATAAGATAAAGTTATAAAATACTTCAAATATTTATTTTTATAAATTTCATTTGATTATGAAGTCATTCAAGTGTATCATCTGTTTGATTCTTAGTATATTTTGAGATTAATTTGAGAATGAAATATTTAGTATATTGTCACATATTATTCTTTTCATTGTCTCTGTTTATGTGAGAACATGTAGGGTTTGCATAATATAGAGATTGCTTCAAGAAGTTATAGTTTTTCATCTTACTTGTCCTTTCCAAATGGATAAAGCTTGTTGATAGAGACTATGCTGAATAAAAAAACTTTTAGATATAAATTTTGTCCAATCCTGTTTTAGTAAGATTTGTAAAATATAATTTTTTTTTTTCATATAAATATTCTCCACCATTCTTGTATTGATATGTGCAGACCATGCATCCATTTTAAGCCTCATTTTCATGCCTAAATGCAACTATAAATTTTAATTTATGTTTATCAACTACGTATGGCATTTGTGTCTATCCTTTGGAACCAATAAATTATGTATATTTTTTCCTATCTTTTTATTGCAATATTTGTCTAAATTGTGAAGTCGATTATTAGCTTTTGATTTTTTTTCTAATAAGAAAAAATTTGGTGAAATAATCATTGTGGCCCAATATTTCAATATATTTTACCTATTAGATTGCTATAAGGTCTCTCCCTTTGATTTCACATGTCTAAAAGAGTATATGATAGCGTATACAATAGGGTACCTTTTATACGTTGTCTTAAGTTTCAGTTTGCTTTAGTGAGAAAAGTCAATAAAGCTTGCTACTATAACAAACTATCCTCTATGGTCTCTTGCTTTATCCAATAAACAATGGGGTGAAAATGTGAGTTCAACACAATTTGTGATAAATGGGGAAGCAATATATCGATATTTCACAGAATGTTTGACTTTAAAAAATCACCACCAGTAGGGATACAAAGTTCATATGATAAATAGAGCATGAAAAAGTTTTCCATTTAATCTAAATTCATCTGACAAAGCTTATTCTTCTAAAAGATGGAGAGAAGTGACACTAATTTTTTGTGTCGGCCTACCAACCTTAATAAAATTTATCTGTCCAAATGAATAAGGCTTATTAATAAAGACTATTCCAAATATTTAAAAAAAATAGATATAAATTTTGTTCAATCTTGTTTTACTAAGATTTATAAATTTAAAATTATTTTTCATCTAAATATTCTCCACCATTCTTGTATTTAAGTGTGCAAACCATAAATCCATTTAAGCCTCATGTTTATGCATAAAATCAACTATAAATTTGTAATTTATGTTTGTCAACTATGTATGATGTTTATGTCTATATATGATGTTTATGTCTAGCCTTTGGAACCAACAAGTTATGGCTATCTTTTCCTATCTTTTTTGTTGCAATCTTTTGTCTAAATTGTAAGTAGCTTATGATTTTTATGGAAGCTAATAACAACAAATTCAGTAATAACAACAAATTCGGTGAAACAATCATTACGACCCAATCTTTCAATATATTTCACTTTTTAAAATGACATAAAATCTCTACCTTTAATTTCACATATCCAAAAGATTATATAATAATGTATACAATAAAATATCTCTTATCAGTTATCTAAAGTTTCAGTCTGCTTTAGTGAGAAAAGTCAATAAACCTTGCTATTACAACAAACTATCCTCTATTGTCTCTTAGTTTATACAACAAACTGTCCTCTATTGTCTCTTAGTTTATCCAATAAACCCCGGGGTGCATTTCTGAGCTCAACACAATCTGTGATAAATGGGGAAACAATATACCGATATTTCATGGAATGTTTGACTTTAAAAAACCAGCATCACTAGGGCTACAAAGTTCATATAATAAATAAAGCACGAAAACGTTTTACATTTCATTTGGATTCATCTAGCAGAGCTGTAACCGAACCGAAGTTTAGTTGTGACACTAATTGTTTGTGCCGGCCTGCCAACCTTAATAAAATCTATCTGTCACAAATTTGAAAAAATTAAAAATTGAAATTAACGGCTAACTTTTCTGTGTAAAATTTTAGCTAATTTAAAAATATCAATCCACGAACCGAATCCATTCGGCACTGCTCGGAATACCTCCATTAACAACCCTGAAGAGGTAGTAACCGGAAGGAGCAGCGATTGGGCTGCGCGGAGCGGTCACCCTTATGGAATAAGACCCCTTGCTTCCCTTTCCTGTAATTTTTGAATCCGCGGCAAGCCACAACATTCTCTGATTCATCGACCATGTATGCGTTGTGAAAGGTGGAGCGTATGCATTGAATTGCACTTTCTGGAGACTCCCCACAGAGAAAACGATTGTAAATTGGGATGCGTATTTGATTTCCCTGGACGACAGAAAAACAATTTTCGGCCGAATGGAATCGTAGGACGGATCCAGATAGTAAGGAATGTAGGCTTCCAATCTCAGCTCCGTGGGAAATGGTACGCCCGAGAAACGATACCGACTGTTAGAGTTGCTCCCCGCCACCAGAACACGCCCGTCCGGAAGAACGATTGCCGTAGAATGGTACATTCGAGGAATTTCTGAGGGTACTAGCATTGTGAACCGGTTTCCACTGTCTTCCGCCGGTTTGTAGAGAAACGGGCTCAGCGCAGGCTTCCGCGCAGATTGATAGCCCGCGGTTCCTTGTTCTGCGCCGTTGATTAGTAAAATTTCACCTGTAGGAAGCAATAGAATGTCCCCCATCACTCGCGGCCTGGGCATGTCCTCCATATTCCATACCGGTTTTCGTGAGGTGATATCGATTCTACCGCAGCTCTTCAACGCGTCGACGAAAATGTTGTCATTGGCCTTTTTGAAGGCTCCATCGGGCGCCCCTCCGCAGACAAGAATCTCCACTGTCGTAAAATTGTTAGCGGAATCGAGCGGGAGCATAGCGGAAGAGCCGGACGACGGGTAGTTTCGAGCACCACCTCCCGGCATGGTAGGGAAGGTCCTTAAGACCTTGTTTTGCTTGTAGTCGAGCAAGATTGAATCCTTGTTGGCGAAGATGAAGAGATTTCCGTCGGAAGAGAGATGTGTGAACGGGTACAAATTGTTCTCCTCGCCGACTGTGTTGGTGTTTACCAGAAACGGCAGATGAAAACTCCCCTCGCCTGCCTGCTTTGGGACAAACTCAAAATTGGGCGACCTGCGCCCTCCCACGACGATGACCCGACCGTCGGGCAAGATCTGGTTGGAAGAGTACCATCTTCGTGACAAAAGCTGAATCGAACTTTCGACCCAGTCGCATGTCGCGTCTGTGCAGGGGCTGAAGTTGCGAAGGATTTTTTCGCCCGCGCCCCACCCGCCGGTCTGGATGAGCGTGCCGTCGCTGGCAAATGAACCGGACGAACAGAAGGTGTCGGTAAGTAGGTGCAGAGGCCTGACCGAATCGGTCGCGATGTCGTATTCGACGGCGTGCGCCCAGCAATCCTCGGATTTAGGCGGATTTTTTTTATCGCAGGGCGAATTGGTTCTCATAATCTGCGACGGACCGGCTCTTGTCTGGTCGAACATGAGCACTTTGTTGGTGTGAGTGAGCGTCATATGCATTGCAGAAACACCTGCATTTTCCAACAGGGGTTCCCATTCTCCTCCCTGCTGTCCGCATCTGACCTTCAAACAGAATGACATAACTACCCAAACTGTAATCTTAACCAATAGTCCATTTGAATCCCTCATTTTTTTGGATTAGAAAGGCTTGTAAATAACCGGTGTGATTCGAATGCACACAGGTAAGCCTAGCTGTAGATTGTTGGGAAAGACAATAGGATAGGAGAACGGTTATAAAGAGAAAATAATCTGGAAAGCATGGTGTAGGGCCGGCTACGCGGAGTGTAAGCTTGGACGTATGCGTCATAGGTCTAATCGAAAATTGAAATTATTCTGGTAAAAGTTAACTACTGGAATTTCGCCTCGTTTACAATCCATTCGCAGATACCTTCTAGGCGGCCAAAACGCGTGAAATTTATTAGTCTGTTCAAAGCCCATTCATGGTTTGATTAAAACAGCATGTCTGTGTGGTCAGATTTAAAAATAAAAATCTTCGAATCCCTGAGGAGGAATGAAACACTTTTTTTTCTTCTAATTGTTTTTAATGTACTGAAAAAGTCTTTCGACCCTACGTAAAATTCGTTATGCTCTACGTACACTTTTTCTTTTGGATGTTATCGAACCATTTACCAACCTCAAACTCTTGGCTCCTGTATTGTTCTGCAGGAATATTTAATTTCGAAAAAATTCGAGAGTACAACAAAAGTAGAATCATAAAAGACGGTTATAACACTAATTTTTTATGGGTTGTGCGTGGCAATGATGAAAATTGATCCCTTCCCAGCGATCCAAGTCCTTCAAATTCGTTTTAGGAGTGTTATTTATGTTAAAAACTATTTGGAAGGATTTGCATGCTTCCTCCTCCAAACAAAATAAATCACCATCAATTTAGTTGTTTATTTCTATTATTTTGAATTTGCTTTTAATTTATGAATGAGTACATTTATTCTTAAAATTTAAAAGAAGTATTGTAATAGGGAATATATAATGTGAAAAAGTTATAAATATAAATTATAATATTTATTATTATAATTTTTATTTTAATTTTTTTAAATTAATTTAAATAGGGATAAATTTGTTTATTTTGCTGTTTTTTTATTTTTTTCCTATATTTTTAATAAGGAATATATATATTTTTTATTGACATTGAAATTAATAGATAGTATTATAATTGTTTGACATATTTTATTTTAAATATTTAGAGTTTAAATATCTATGAGTTCTACACCCATGCAACACAGAAAATCATAGAAACCATATTCATAATTTATAAATTACATATTTTGTACTGGTATATTAATTATATGTAGTCATATTACCAAATATATATAAACATTTTGTAGCACCTTTCCCAATTTAATTCAAAATTGATTATACAAGTTTTATTTTTATCAACTTAAATGGGATTATTTAAACCTTCAAAATCAAATGCTAATATGCACACTAGCATAATTTATATTAATTTGAGTAAACATATAAATCAATTCATAATTAATCGTATCAAATTAATTTTAATAATTCAAATACAATTTATTTCGCTAAACACATGATCCTAAATTTATAGTTTAAAAACTTTACAAACAAATTCTCCCAAATTTATTATAAGATAAAATAGACCAACTTTGAATTACAAACATTTGAAAACCTAAGGCCCTTATCATTCATTTGATATGAGAAAACTTATTTAATTGAAGCCTTTGATTATTTCTAAAATCTACTCAAGTTATACCGAAATTTAAATTTAAATACTCTATGTAGTATTAATATTCAAATATACCTTCAAGGGTCACAAGTTCATAGATTATAATTATGAATAAAGTATGTGGGATGTACAGAAAGTCAACATGATAGGTTTAACTTTAAACTAAATAACCATCAATAAATATAGATGTTTATTTGAGGCCACTATAATATTCACATTGTTCCTACGCTGACACTTAACCTATGATGGTCACATGAATAAGAAACAAATTTGGCAATCACTATGGATTTCAAATACATTGTATCTATCGTATTCTAAAATCTAATGGGTACACAGACTATCCAGGCTCACGGGATTTACTTTGGGATACTTGCACAACATTCATGGCAAGTGGATAAGTGAGTCCCTTATTTTAGGATGGCCTCCTAATCATACTAAAATTTTTATCCTCACAGATGGCCTTCACATAGTTATGCTTATTACTATAAGAGATTAAATAATAAATCACTATAAAATTCAAATAAAATAAGCATCAAGTCATTTATTTAAAAGTGCTTACATAGTTTATGTTGTCACCACAATGCTATCGTCAATAAAGTCTCCAAATAGTTTGTTTAAAAGTGTCTACACAATTTATGTTGTCAAGACAATGCTATCATCAATAAAGTTTTCTTCATGTATGTGTATGAGAGAAACTTAAGTTGTAATAGAGATCCAAATTGTTTTTATGTTATAATCATATTGGTACAGGGTCATAAAATGAATTGTTAATCAATTATATATAATATGT
The DNA here is from genome assembly GCA_037957365.1 of Torreya grandis. Classification (NCBI taxonomy): domain Eukaryota; kingdom Viridiplantae; phylum Streptophyta; class Pinopsida; order Cupressales; family Taxaceae; genus Torreya; species Torreya grandis. Next base: position 41,531 of record JARHVA010000075.1, read on the forward strand.
GTATATGTGTACGTAAATGCATGTGTGTGTGTGTGTGTATGAGACTTAAGTTTGAATAGATAGATACAAATAATATATGTGTTATAATTACATGAGCACATGATCATAAAATAAATCATTAACCAATTGTTTATGCATAGGAGTTTATGAGGCATGATCACATGATATCGGACATGTGGCTTGTTTAAAACCATGGGCTCCACTGAATCATATAAAATTAGAAGGATATGTTCAAGATTCCAAATGAATATATTTATGCAAGGTGTTAGGATGATATATTGGGATCAAAATACAATAAAATTATAGGTCCAATACATAATATCACTTAATATTTTATAATGGTAACTAATGTGCATATTTACATGGTTTTACTTGCGATCTTAGTTTAAATCCTTCACAAAGAGGGGCCATGTACAAAATATTAAAATGCTAACACGTCACTGTATTAATTTATTCTTAAAATCACAAAGTAAACTTAGGCTCTAAGGAGTCTTTTGATCCATGAGTACTCTATTTAATGAGATTATCCACCACATGACATGACACAAAAGGTTTTTACCAAAATTGATCAATGGAAAATAAATTGCATGTTAATTAAGTCACCAAATTACTATTAATGTATGTTAGTTCATTAGGACTAAGATAATATCTATAATCATAACTCATCATTTTTTTGAAAGGTAATAGATCCACACATGAAAAAAAAGTATATAACTCAACAATTTTAGGAGTCTATGAAGTATTCATGACCTAAAAGTTTATAATGATCACCATATGGGTTCGAATAAAGAGATAGGCATAGGCAAATTCCCAAATTCCTATCCCACAAGGGGATTATGTTGCATGACTACATTACCCAAACCATTAATGTCCTTGCCACATGGTTTCATCTTATATTCTTTTTTCACATATTCTATTCAATGGCCTAAAAGTTTATAATGATCACCATATGGGATTGAATAAATATATAGGCAAAATCAAATCTCCAAGTTCCTATTCCACAAAGGGATTATGTTACATGACTACATTACCCAAACCATTAATATCCTTGCCACATGGTTTCATCTTGTACTCTTTGTTCACATATTCCATTCAATGGTCACAAAAAATAAACTAAAATTAAAAAAGCTATAAAGATGAGTGAAAAGATAAAAATGATTTTCTTTCTCACATGAGAAAATGTTTTACAATATAAAAAATAATTGGTGTGAGTTTCCTTGACTTAGTTAAGTTTGAAGGTGATCATACATGCATATAAATAATCAACCTATAGATACATGTTTATATGTACAATCTTTCTTATACAATAGTGTAATCATCAAAATACCCATCTTAAAAAAAATGAGGAGATAATTATATTGCTCACTAGGAAAAAAACACATCTTAAATTGTTTTAATAAGCATGCATTCATGCCTTACTTCTAAAACATAAGGTTATACATTAATGTGTCTTTTAGGTATCAATGGTCTCTTTTATCAAGGAGAGGAAATCTATTATATTAAATAGAGAGAAAAATATACAATTGGAATTAAATTATGATTAATATTTTTTTAAACCATTAGTCATGTTTTTATTATGCATATATATTTGGATGAAAGATAAAAATATATTAATAATGATCTTTATGGATTCTAATTTTTTTTTTAATTGATAATTTATTATTATATGCTCTTAAGCATTATAGGTTTTAAAACAAAACCCAACAAATTTAATAAAACATAGTGAGATTCATAATTTAATTCTTTTAGATAAGGAGATTATTTGGTGTTGTGTTCCACTTGGCCACCATCATGATAAGTGTACATTGTCCATAAGGTAGAAATGAGGAATATTCTAAATTATCTATTGAGTTCTTATGGAATAACCCATTATAAATCAGCCTATTATTTTGTTTTGAAATGAAGTCACACTTAACTTATTTCTCATTATATTTACTCTACAATAACCGATTAATTAAGTTATAAAATGTGTCATAGAGGTCTATTCAATTACCACATTAAAATTGAGGTGAAAATGACAAGGATTAATAACAATAAAAAACAATATTTTACTTATGAAATAAGCTTGAACATATATATATATATATATATATATATATATATATATATATATATATATATATATATATATATATATATATATATATATATATATATATATATATATATATATATATATATATATATATATATAAATGAAATGAATTCATAATAAATACAAAATAAAAGGTTGGAATAATGTCACACTGAAAAAGGTCCAAATATATAGAATTTTTAATGATCTAAGTAGTGTAAATGCATTAAATTTAATTCCACAAGAGTCAATAACCCAAAAATATAGTAGTGTAAGACATAAACACTTCTCTCATGCTTTGTCTAAGGCCTTTAATTATGTATGGATATATCCTACTTAAGATAAAGGTAATACAAATATATAACTTTATTCTTTTCTTATATGTAACTAAAAAAAAAACCATAGAAGATGGAATAATATATAAAATAAATAAAAGATAAGAATAAATATAACATGGTAAAATAGTTAGGCCACTATCATGAAATGTAATTAATCACATAGGAAAATAAATTCATAATCACAAGATCCACTAATCAACGGATCAACCTAATCCTTGACAAAAGGGAAATGAAATAGATGCTAATGTTCCAAAATAAGGGCTTGAAAATCAAATATAATTCTAAAATTAGAAATTTAAACCACGTCCTTCCCCAAACAATAATAAAAAAGGTTCGCAAGAAATAACAAGGGTTACTTTAGACAATCTATGACACACTCAATCACTTTACACATCCTGCATTGTGCATTATGTCCTTCACTCTTTTTTTGGAAAATTGGTTTAGAAATAAAATAAAATTATCATATTGGAAGTTTAAGCCACAGCTTTTCTATAGATAACACAAATAAAGATTCATAATAAACAATAGGGATTACATTAGGCAAGTTGTGACACACTCAATCACTTTACACATCCTGCACTATGAATTGTGTCCTAAAATCTTAATATTTACTAAATTGATTTTCAAAAAAATATAATTGTTTGTGTTTTTTTATAAGGCCACATTATTCATTGAATTCATAAACCTTTCTTTTTCATAAAATTAGCCATTAATTTTTAAGTAGTTCATATCTAGCTTCTATGATCAGTGGGGACAATCATTGAAAATTGCATTGTGTTGTTCACTTAAATCCCTCCAAAGATAAAGTATAGGATAGTCACACTCTTTTATTAACCACTTGTATATTTAGGTGTTTTTAATACAACTTCAAATATATTTTTATTGTGATGATTATTTTCTTGTTGTTCTTTCTAATTTATTTATTTATTGAATCCTTCTACTAGATATAATTAGATGTTTAAAGTCTTTCCACTCTTTTGATGCATGAAAAAGAACATGAAATTTACCGTTTAATCTTGGTGTCAAGTGTTCAAGGTGGTCCCAAATGATCATGGAGTTTTGGTTGTGCCTGAAATCCATGACACGCTAAATATATTATTGCTACTTTGTTTGGTCAACTTATAATCCTCCCAATGTAAAATATTTTAAACACATAAACTTAATCCTTTTAAATTCTTGAGAATGTTTATTCTCGACATACTTGCTTAACTTGGCATGTTCACCATTTTTTTAAATCTTAATCTATGAGGGAAACTCTATTGTCTTTAGCATAAATAAAATATATTACAAACATCTATATTTCAATTCCATTCATCTAATTTAATAAATGAGCACCCATCAAACCTTTTCTAGTAGTCTCTATTATTTTAGGATAGGACCACACTAATTGGATAGGACCCCACTATGACCTTTTCCCCTAGTGATGCCTTGTCCCCCACACTCCAAAAATAAAATTTTTAAATTAATACATTGCATAATGGATATCTCATGCTTTTTTTAAGGTTGGTTAAAAAAAATATTGTAAATATTCCTTTATAAAAGGACATCAAGGCATTCCCAAAAAAACTCCTAGCAAGATGATTTAAAATTACTACACACTAAACAAAGGACCACCATTTCTTCCAATTTCAATTTTGATACATTTTAACTATCATAGGCCATGTCTAAATATCATTGATTTTTGGTCAATGGCATCCATTGTCAAGCATTTCAATCAATATTTTATCTACTTGCATATAATTACATAATCACAGAACACACAATCACCTTAGGAAGGAGAACTACATAGTTAGAACATGCATTTAAACTATGTAGGAAGCATTAGATTACATAGGGTTTTATAAGGGTATCTAAGCTATTCCTCTAACATTATTTCCCAATTTCTATCTAATTTCTATCTACTACATTTGAAAATTTAGGTATTCTATTCTACAAGTCTTTGACACATCTATTCATATCCCATATAGGATAAAGATACTCTCATAAGAAGTCATGTAAACACAAATCAATAAATCAGGTGCAATGTCAACCAAGATATGAATGGAGTCAACATATAAGGCCACATTAACATCCTATCCTCATTTTGTGACCTTGTCCTTACACAATTTGTAATATGTTTCTCACATGTGACACTATGTGTTGGTATTTTTTTAAAGTTTTCAGTCATAGTCAACCTACATAGTCAACATTAAACCTATTTTGGGGAGTTTTTTACATTCTTAGGCTTATTTAATATTTATAAGAAATTTAAAATTCTATAATTTTTTTAGCATAGTGTATTTAAATATTAGATATGTTTATTTAAATAATGTAATTTCAATAGTTTAATTCACTTAATATGATTCATCTAATAAAATTATTTTTAAATATTCTGGCAAACCCAATATCTTAGAACATTGCTTATTGTGTTATTTATTTTTATCCAAGGGTTTTAGTAAATTTATATAAATTCAAAAAACTAAAAGAAAATAGCCTTTGATCTTGGATATAAATATGGAAAATAACATTTTAACTTATTCAAACTTTGAGAAATTTGACAGTAAATATTTTTTATTTTCACCTCAGATAAAATCTAACATTGAAGCTCTTCTTTCGACCTCATCTTGAAATTTTCATATTTCTATATACAAATTTTTTTATTTTTTATTTCTATTTGTGTTAAAAATTGTGTTTTAGAAAATTTTAAACTAATTAGTGACTCTCACAAAGAGATATGCAGTGTTATATTTATAGACATCATGGCCTACTATGTTTACCTCAAAACTAATAACCATTTTACATCACTAATTATGAAATTTAGTTTTCCTATGCCTCACAATATATCACATATGCATAGAGTCTATTTCTTATACTATAGAAAGCCTCTTTTAACCATTTTATTTATGATTCACATGAGAGGAACATGTATATGAAGTAAGTTATTCTAAACATACCCATAAAAATAGGTTTAGTGGGATACATGCATAGTTTTTACTCTATAGTTAGTGTATTAAAACATTGGATGGACACTAATCAGTGAATGAGTTATTATATTTGAGAACCCACACATTTATTCAACCCCTTTCTTTGATCACCCTTATACTGTCATTTTTACTTGTATTATATTCATAATCAATAAAATTGGTTGATTCATATTGTATTTTATATCTATAAGGTGTAATGTTAGATTAAGTGGTGTTTCTATTTCCAATATGCATCTTCCTTTGGTGTCTTCTAAAATTACAAGTCATGATGTTTTTTTCCAAAATTAATAATTCTACTATTCAAATTCCTTGGTCTCCAAAAAATAAAGTTCACATTGAAATTGATAATGAAATTAATTAAGATGAATCTAATGAACATTAAACTCATATTGATCCAAGTGAGTTTAATGAAGTAGATCAAAATCAAGTGAAATAATTATCCAAATTTTCATCAAAGCCTTTAATAAAAAGTTAATGAGGTCAATAAAATCATTAGTCTCCTTGTAACATTGAATGTTGAGCATCAATCTATATTCATTACATCTATCCCATAATTTTTTCCTTTTCTAGTTTTAAAAAACCCTATTTCCAATTACTATACTTCTATAATTGCATCCATACCTATTTATACACCCATAACATAATCCATTCAATTAGGGACATCACTTGGTCTTAGAAATATATATAGGCATATTCATACTCATGATATTTACCCTCCTCTAATTGCCTCTCCAAATTCTAATCTTGATCATGCACTTCTTGTTTTACAAGATAAACTACCTAACATTGAGAAAGCCATTTGTCATGCTAGCCCATAGCTGGAATAATGTTTGTTGATGCATAACCTTTGGCACACAAAATTAAATATTATCCACTACCATATATAATTTTTGATACTAATATTTAATTATATCAAGGGAAAGGTGACCCTAAATAATATTTGCATGCATTCCGTGTGACTTGTCTAGACTATGTAGATAATGACAAATTGTTAACAAAGCTCTATTCAAGAAACATTAGAGAAGATGATCTTATATGGTTATATGATATTACTCTTCAATCAATATAGGATCTAGATACTTTATAAAATCACTTTTTAAGACATTGTTCTATCAACATTGATGAAAAGTCACCATACGTTCAAATTTCCAAACTCAAACAAAAATCTAACAAAATAATCAATGAATATGTATAAAATTACAAGACTATGCTAGAAAAAAATATTAATCAAATGGATGATAATGATATCCTATATATATTTACATAAATTTTTGAATCTCTGCTCCAAGAGTAAATTATCTTTGATAAGTTCAAATCTTTTGATGAAATTTGCCATACACATGGTAAATTTTAAGAGCCCATATCCAATACCCCCTTAGGTTTTTTTAGGTTAATCCGATTCATATCCTTGTAAAATATATAGGTTACAAAAAAAATTATTTTTGTTTTTCATGTTTTTTGTACATCTACCTATCTCCATACTACAATTAGGCAAACTATGCTACTTCCCAATTTAAGAACACTATCAGATGAGATATGCCACTATCTGATTTCACAATATTACCAGGTGGAATATGATGCTACTTGGCCACACTATGTATCCAGATGAAATTTATTACCACCTGGTTACAATATGTTATTAGGTGGTGGTTTTTACCATCAGATTAAACCATGCATCAAGGTGGCATCTATTGCCACTCAGTTGCATGGTTGCACCAAGTAGTAGCAAGCATTGCCTGACTACATGACACACATAAATGATACCAAGTGTTACCAAGTTAATTAATTCAGTTGAGCAACATCAATGCAGCATCTATTACCACTAGTCACATCTACCACCTACCTATATTATATTGGGAGCCTATAAATAACCCTCTTGGCCCTCATTTTTACACTATATTCAATGTTTTTTTATCATAACACTCTTTTTATTTATAATTTTGAGGAATAAAAACTCTGCATCTAAATGGATTTAATAACTACACCATTCATAAATACAAGTATCATCCATAAGCATATTTTCAAGAATTTATTGTATTCATACTTCATAATGATAGAGTAGCTTGACCTATATGTCAATTAGATCGATACATCAAATTTATAAGGCCTCATTCACATGCCTCAATATGACATCACACACTTTTTCCAATCTCTAATGGCTTCCTATGACCATAGTGAGATCATATTACATATGCGTGTCAACATGAAATTGATATCCTTTGGTACCTCTCCTTTGGATATGCATAATTTAATAGGCCTTCCACACTATAATGAAAACCCTATTAACACCAAAACCCTCTTATTTGATGAATACAAAAAGTATCTGGAGTCTATATACAACTTAGACATAAACCTAGCTACTAACTGCTAACTTTATTATTGATATATATATTTTTTTTAAATAATTTATGGATCATTATTCTTGTTACTGAGTCTAATGTCTTAATTACATGTTTTTTAGTTTCATTGCAAATAGTCAACTTAAAATGGGAACCCAAGTGGATAAAATATTCAATCCATTTCTATAATCCATTGTGTATTTATTCCAAGACAAAATTATTTTATAGGGAAGACTAGGGGACATTCCCTATTGGGTTGTTTATTATATTCTTCATTCTCTATCAAAGTTAAAATATGACTAGGGTACATATATATCTATTAGGATCTTGTCTAATTTGAATTATGATTTTTATAATCAGACTTACACCATTTCTTCCTCCAATTTTATTTTGGCCTTGTATTATGAAGCCCTATATGATATTAAAAAAATTAATTCCAACTGTCCTCCATACAAACCACTAATTATTTATCCTTTGAGAAATAGGAGGTAAGTTTATCCTTGAAATTACTTATCTATGTTTCTTTATACTTATTTACAAATTTAAATTATTACATTTCTTAGCTTATTATAGATAGGAGTTCATGCATAAAACATAAGAGGATAGGAAACATCGAAAGGTTATCGTGATCTTGAGGGATTTGGTGATACTGAGTCCATAAAGTCTTCATTTAATTCATTTCAAATTTCCAAAAGCCCAAGGCCTTATTCGATATCATCTCCCCTTGTAGGTTATACTCCCAAATTTCCATGATTATTTATTTCTTATATTATTTTATAGAAATTTATTTTTCATATTATCTTATTAATTTTTTTACTTTTTATAGTGGACTTTTGAGCCATTGTCATTGATGAATCTTCTCAACAACACTTTCAATGTTTTCTAGCCTCTAACTTTTATTTTTTAAATTGAAGTTTCTTCTATTAGATAATTTATTAACTACATAATTTTTTATTTTTTATTTAAAACCACCACTCTCACTATGACTCAAACACATAGTGTGGAAGAGGCAATCTCTGTGACTACACATAATAACTATTACATTTTGAATTGACATTAATTTATGTTTTCAAATTTATCATTTTTAAATAAATTTTTATTTTATAGGTCACCCTACATCTATGAGGAGAATTATGATACCACCCTTACCACCCATATGGACTCAAATTATGAGGAATAATATCTACTTCCCTCCAAAAAGTAGAGGAACCCTAAAAATTTTAGGGTTTGAATTCTGAAATTTCTCTATTGGTGGTGTTTCTAGTCCATAGGGACTTAAATGTGTGTAGCATATTGATCTTGATGAAGATTATCTTGGGATCAAAATTGGGGCCCCAAATGGTGGATATTTCAATCCACATGATTTTATTTAAGTTTCTAAGGTGCTTGAAACAAAAGTGCCTTCTACCTCTTCCCCTTCCACCCCACCCACCACTGATAGATCGAACATGTTTGATGATTGTATCACTTATTTTCCATTGGATAATTTAGTGTCAGAAAAATTAATTTCCAATCTCAAAGAGGGTGTTATTGATGAGTTCAATGCTTTAAAATAATGGGAAACAAGGGAAAAATCAATTAGTAATAATATTATTGCCCATTTTCATAATCACTCCCAAAGAGTGAATTTGTTCTTGCTTATTCAAATGAACCCTAAAAGTTTGATGCTTTATTAAATCAAGCTCAATACAGGTTAATTTTAGTTAATAATTTTTATAATGACAATGTTTTAGGCATTATGATAAATAAGTTAGAAAATTTAAATGTAGAAGCCTAGTTTTATTTCAACAAATAGGAAAGAGATATAAACCTAGTTGTCATTGCCCAAGTAGAGAAGGAAAAATATTAGGAATGTTTTCATCATTTATACCATATATATTCTTGTTATTATAGTTTTTTTCTACTTATGTCTTATATTTTATTTTTCAATGGTAGGAAAAATGTGAAAACTTGAAAAAAGAAGTGCAACTTATTAATGTGCATTTGCAAAACACCCACAAAAGTATAACTTTAGATATTGCATTCAAGGAAAAGTTTGTTCTATTAAATAAATAAAAAAACACTTTGAATAAATTTTTTAAAGAGCACAGGATAGATCCAAACATTTTATTTAAGTAAAAAATAGATGTATATCTAAGTATACTTTTATCAGGTGATACAACAAATGAGGAGAGAGAAAATCTAGAAAATATAAATTCTACTATAGAGGATCTTCTTAAGGAAGGAGTTATTAAGGAGGGCACACATGTAGGTTAAGAGAGTGGGGTTTCAATGGAGGGCAATAGGAACCAGAAAGTTGTTGGAGATTCTGTGATTAAAAAATGTTGGTTTGTTTCAAAAAGATTATAATGTTCAGAATGACAATGATTTATATTATATTTGTTTAAAAAAAAATTTATCATTTTTGAAAAACACTTGTTTTATTCAATACATTTTACATGTTAATGATATCTATTAAACACTTTATTATGTTTGAAATACTCTTGGTTTGTAATTTTAAGATTTTAAGTGTATTGTGGTCAATCTTAAATATTTATAGAGATATAGTAGTGTATTATTTAATTAATATTTGGGTGAATATTGAATTTTTGAACTAAATTAACTAGACCACAATCTATATTTAAAGCTTTATTGTATTTTTGGTTGGACTGTGTATCTTATTTCACATTATGAAATACTCAATTATAATGTTTTGTGTTTTGCATCCTTTAATATTGAAGTAACGATACAAGTTATATTTGTATAATCATGATGATTGCTATATATTTTTAAGATTTTAAATTTATTTTGGTCTAGCTTATACATTCTATGGAGATATAGTAGAGTAGTATTTAATTAATACTTTGGTGATTATTGATTTTAGGAACTAAATGAACAAGACTGGAGTCTATATTTTTACGTTGAATGTTTTGTTGGACTATATATCTCTTTTTTATATAATTATGGATCCTATATGATTATAATATGGTATCATCTAGTAAAAACATCATATCTTTGTTTTTGCTTATAAGATCATATTGATAGTTTATTGTCTCCATATGTATATGGAATGTCTAAATAGATTAGTCTTAGATATTTTATTATTGTAACTATGGTTTCTCTATTGACTATGATTTAAATAAAAAATTTATCATTCAAAATGAAATTTTATACATGGATATAATATTTGGAGTATATATCATGAGACGAGTGGTACCAACGTCATTATTTTGATCCATTAACATTAATGTAACCAGGTGTTACATGTTACCACCTAGTTACATCATGAAGATGGGTGACATTTGTTGCTCTCAGAATGTATCATGTAGTTAGGTAGGACTTTTGCTACCATGTGACAAAAAAATTTACCCTATGGCATAGTGCAACTAGGTGGAAACAACAATAGGTACCTCTTGATTCCATGGTATCTAAAGGAGCCTTCAGGGTGATTTTTGAAAATAAGAAGCTCATAAAATTGGACTGTGTACACATAATTGTGATAGTACAAAAAATGAAGTGATTAATTTTAGTCTCTATATTAAAGAAGTGTTGTTGCATTTTTTGCTATCTCAAAGGTGTTTTATAATTTTTGTGAAAGTAAAGACATTAGTTCTAATTATGTCTCAATTCATAGAGTTTAAAAAACATGTAAGGAGTGTACATGTAGTAAACAAATTTAATAATTTAAAAAAGCAAGAAAAACATCTATTATGTTTTTATTTAAGGTAAAATTGGGTGTTGAAGGGTCCTTACCCATACAAAAGACATTCAAGGAAGGTCATAAATCTTATAGATGTATATGCCTGAAGAAGAAGGAACATATAACATAAAGGAATAAAATACAACCCATACATAGCTAAAATGTAGCACTAGAACAATAATGAAAAAAAAGAAGGGATGAAATACAAAGTTAATGAGAAGTCTTCCAATCCTCATAATCTTTGGTCCATATTTTAGTGATGTTATTAAACATTGTTTCCCATCAACAGCCCGGGTTCTGATCATCATCTTTAATGTTTATGCCTTTGAGCTTCTTTTTGGGTGTGTCCTCATTATTTTTGATGTGTTTGGAGTTAAATAACATATAAATGTCCTCTATACTATACATTACGTTGTTGATAATTATACTAATATATTTTACAAGAAGATTGATATTGTTTTTAAGTTCCTAGTTATCATTTTCGAGCCTATTAACTCTTTTAGTTTGAGTCTCAATTTGGGATGTCATTTCCATTTGATTTTCCTTGGTATAGTAAATCCCATCATCCATGTTGATTTTGTTAGCCTCCTATTTGATATAAGAATGATCCTTCATAAACCAAAAAAGGAAAACTTTTTTCAAGTCCACCTCATTGCAAATTTGATCCAATTTCTCTTATTTTTTACAAGAATTCATAAGGGAGTCTAAATCCTACTTAGGATTATTCTTTTGGGGTTTATTACCTCTTATAATGTCCCCTACATTATGATCCATAGCTTCATCCTTGTTATTTTTCTCTATAATATCCATCTAATGATAGAATTTGTGTCCAAATCCTCCATTTTGTCCTTTTCCTTATGATTAATGTTGCTCTCACTTTTCTCCTTATTCTTAGAATCGTTTTACTCCCTATTACCAATAAGTCTCCTTAGAGGCTATTGCATGACAGCATCCTTTTTAATATTGATATTACTTCTCAAGGTCTTATCTAAATTATGATTGGGATTAGGATGATCAGGGATATTAAATCCAGTGGGATGAGATGAAATAGGATTAAGGGCATTAAAAAAACTTGAAAAGAAGGAAAATATCTACTTGGTGTAGAGGCTCACGTCTCTTACCCTTTTTGACCTCCAGAATAGAATTTTTATAGAGAATAAAGGATATAAATTGTAATAATAATAGAAATTTTATGGCGAAGGTAGTTTAAAAAAAGGAAATTAGAATAATGCACTACCTTTAATCAACCATCGAGTGTAATATACCTCATTACTTATTCTACCACTTCATTGTAAGGAACTGAAAAGAGCTCTCTCTAAAATCCACTTGAAATTTGATGAGTCATTCCTCCCCAACAAGAAACTTTCCCTTCTCTTGCTTGAAATCCTTGAAAATATTGGGGAATTTTTTGTCTTCAATCTTGAGACCAGTTATCTATGAAATGATTCTCTTATTGATCTTGATTAAAATATTGTGTATATAAACTACTCTATAATTCTATCTTTTTGTAAATTACCTTGAAAGATGCTTATATACAATGTAGATTTGGCCAATGAGCATAATAATGCCTCCAGTATGTAGAATCTTACACAACTTTTGATTCTTTCTGATACTTTCTACAAATATAGGCTTGATCTTGTTAATCCCTTCTCCCATCTTGAAAATATCACTATAAGATGTACCAAAATAGAGAATGAAATGATAAACCTTCCTTCTTTTCCATCAATATATGAGAATATAATTACAATTTTCTTTGGATTTCATCCTAAGGCTATCAATATTTTTACTTAACTCAATCTTTCAAATATTTTATAAAATAAAAATATATATGAAATATTTTGAAAAATGGTATTTATTATACATATCAAACTAATACTCAGGTAGCTAAAATAATCTTTGAGAAACTTGCTCATCATAAGTGATATTTTCATCTACCATGTCAGTGCCATACTCAGTCTCAATATTTACATTCTTTGTATTGGTTACTATATTATTGATGCCTCTACTTTCAAATAGATAAATCCATGTTGCCATTGTTATTTCATAATTAAATTTGTCTACAAAATAATGTGAAACATACAATCTCAAGAAATTCTTTATATTTTTATGTAATATGTTTTGAAGTTTTGACTTCAAAAAAGATAATGCACTAAATACTTGGTCATCTTCCATAGAACCCAAAATCATTTTTTGAAAATTTTCATATAATCTAAAACATTCACTAATACTTTCCTATAAGATGCTTATAGTATAATTTTTTTTCTAGCCATGTAATTTCACTAATTTCAGTTGGCTCACTTAGACATTAAAATTGATCCATCATTGTAAATAAAAAATGTGTTAATTGAGATGCTAGTAAATATTTTTGAAAATAAATTTGATATCAAATCCATTCAACTCTTTAGATTTACAATAATGATTAATAATGGAACCCATGTATTTGTGAAATAATGTATTAATTTATTGTTGATTTTTGACACTATTACAAAAAATAGGATTCACAACTCCCATGCCCTTAAACAACTCATTCTTGTGAAAAATTTGTCTGATGTGAATATATAAGCTTTGTAAGTTTCTCCTTAATTTAATTTGCATTTTAGATACAATAATATCATATAAATACAAGTTACAAGTACACCTTCAGGGTCAACTCCCACAACATCAAGTCTTATGTAGAAAGTGTACATTGATATCTCATTGTCATTTATCATAATACAAACATGATCATTGATATTGAATTTCAAATAAATCTCAAGATTCTTAAAATCTGTCAAAATTTTCAAACTTATAAAAATAGGTTCATGAAAACTTTCATTCGATGTGTACAACATATCTAAATATTGACATACTCATTTTCTAAAATATATGAAGTCAACAATATATATGTATGTATGTATGTATGTATGTATGTATGTATGTATGTATGTATATATACATACATACATATATATACACACACACACACATATATATACATATATATATATATATATATGTGTGTGTGTATACACACACACACACACACACACACACACACACACACACATATACACATATATATATATACACATACATATATATACATATATACATACATATATATAAATACATACATACATATACATATATATATATATATATATATATATATATATTACACACACACATAGATATATGTATGTGTGTATGTATGTATGTATATGTATATGTATATGTGTCTATGTATATATATATATATATATATATATATATATATATATATATATATATATATATTACACACACACACACAGATATATGTATGTGTGTATGTATGTATGTATATGTATATGTATATGTGTATATGTATGTATGTATATGTGTGTGTGTGTGTACACACATACACACACACACATATACATACATACATACATACATACATACATATATATATAGGCATATTTCATTAAACAATTTATTTCCTTCAACATTGTTAAAATATCTCATAATGTTAGTAATGTTTCCAAATATATTAAATGGTACACCAAATATTTTACATTTTCAACTTTCCTACGATATTTATACATTATACTTTCTAAAGATGGATATACCTCAAAAATTATGCATCCACATTCACACATGGAAATCCATCTTTTATCAACATCTTTCAGCATATTTTTACCATCAGTGCCCACGATTGCAAATTTTTGGAAACTAAAAAATCATTTTGGGCTCCTTGGCATATAAGAATGTAAGTCATGGATGAGCTCTTCCAATTTCATGACATTACCAAAAGTGCTAACAATTTTATATGCAAGATTCATCTTATGAGTGATGCAATGAATCATAATCATAAATGGACCAACTATTGTTTGAAGTCAAACACAAAGACCACTTATATGCCTATGCATTACTAATGCACCATCAATGATAACACACACCAACTTTCTATCTATCACATAATCATCCATACCAAATTTATCTCTTAAATTATTCAAAAGCATAATCCTGCATGTAAACCCATGATGTGTTGTCAACTACAGTGAAATCATCAATGGATAGTGAGATAAATAGTGATCTCTTAACTTTTTATTTAAAATATTCCTTCTCAACCATTACTAGACATTTTTCCATTTCCCAAGCACTGTTATCTGATAAATTTGATTGTTAGATATTAGGAAACCCATTATGTTGAAATAAAATCTTATAGTCTAAAAAGTTATAAATATGTATGCCTTATTTTAAAATGCGATAAATAGTAAAGAACAATAAATATTTTTCCTTTACATTAGATTGCATAATTTTTACAAATAAATCTTTGATTATTCCCCCTTTCTCAAAAAGATATTTTTTTAATTTCTGATCATTTTCATATTCATGTGCATATCATATATGCATGCATTCTTCTGCATTTTTTAATCTATGTTCCTATTGTGTGTCCATCTAGGTGTTTCATATATATATATATATATATATATATATATATATATATATATATATATATATATATATATATATATATATATATATAATGTTTCTCAATTGTGTCTAATTTAAAATACATTGTGTGTTCTTTTCCAAGTTTCTAACTTTATATTGTATATTTGCATTTTGTTGGAGTATCATTAGCATTTTCTAGTTCTACAGGTTCTATAAAGGGATATTCTGCTACCCAATTAACCTAAAAAGACCTTCCAATTTTTCATGTACTTTTCTTCCTCCATCAATATTTATGAGTGGAATTTTCCATTAAATTTGGTGTTTGATGAGAATTACAAATCTCTTCTAAATTATCTAGTGGAATGTCTTCTAGCTGTGGCATGTCATTAATAAAATTATCTAGTGGAGAGATGTTATTGTGATTAATTATTTTTAATAAAATAGTTTAATTATTAGTGGGGATTTATACATGTAAATTTTTTTTTAAATTATTCCAAAATTAAAAATAAAATTACTATTTTTTAAAAGTTAATAAATACTTGTATTTTGAGTGTATGTTATTTGAGAGATCATCTCTCTTGGGTTTAAAAAATAAGATAATAGATTGATTTTAATGATAGTTGTTGTGGTGTTTTACCATTACCACATGATGACAATATATCATAGGGAGGATGAAACCAAGTAGTATGAGAAGGAAATTGGGTAGTGAACAATGTCAATAGCATCTAGACTTAAGACATAGTCAAGAGATAGCAGTTGGGAAGTAAGATGTAGTAAGGTGTTTTTAGATGACATTAGTTAGGTGGAATAAGGTGTAGTTTGGTGATAGTAGTTAGGAAACAATAGTGGGGTGATAAAGAGTGAGATAGTTAGGGATGTTGTCAAGTGGTGGCAATCAAGCGGATTCAAGGATGCAGTCAAGCACCCTCAAGATTTAACTTGGAAATGAGGTAAAGAATGAGAGTTAGATAGTAACTCCTAAGAACATATGTACTATATATATAAAAGGTGAATTAAATGAATTCCCCAACAAATATTGTAAATGATTGGCATGCTGACCCATAAACAAATTTACATCCCAAAATTTTAAGCAAATGGTTCCTATGTAGTAGTACTCCAGAATCACTAAGTTCAATTTCCCAAAAAATTATTATTCAATAATTAATGAATATTCATAGCTGAAATTTACCCTGGCTATACAATAAGAGAGCGTGAGGTCAAATTGATCACTTTAAATAAGATAAAGTATATTTAAAGTGCTACATACATTTCAAATGTTAAGTTTGAAGGAAATATAAATTACAAGAGAAAATTTAATGAAATCAAGAATTAAGGTAAAGTTACACTCAATGTTATCTCACAACCACCACAAGACTATAATTACAAGCTCCCCTACAGAGGATATTCTCAATATTACCCTCACATCATCATGTATTGTTTCAAATTCTAATTTAATACAATATCATCACTCTTCCACCACTACTACAAGTGGACATGTCTATACCAAAATAATTTTAATTAATAAGAATGCATATTATGACTACCATTAAAGTATTCAGTATTCTAGAAATAGACATTTTAGGAATAACAAAAGATTAAATATGTTATTTGAGAGAACATCATTGATATTTGTACAATTATTGAAGAGGCTAATCCATAATTAAATGACAATGAAAAAATTGAAATGTATAAGGATACTTTTCCTAATCATGATGCAATAAACATGGCTAATTTTAAAGTAAATTATGCATATAATTCTCATCCTCCTTATACATATTAAAACTCACTTGATATCATCATTGGTATACTATATGTAAACAAGCATCACATCTTATGATTAAATTTGATGATAATGAAATTATTGATGATGATTCATATAGTCATGAAAATTTTATTCAAGCATATGTTTCCAAATAATATATACATATTATTATGATAGATAATGAATCAAGTGAAATGTGTGTACCATAACATTAATTTACTCTTATGGCTATACATTTCAATATCTACATGATCATTATAAAATTGTCATATCATTTTATGGCATAAATGAGATACTATGTGGAATTTAGTCCTATTTTCATTATTGGGTCCTCCCATATTATCCAATCTATTCTTACTTATATGAATCATAAGGTTGTTTGATATGCTACTAGGATGCCCTTGGATACAAAAGATTAGAGTTATTCCTTCTACATTTCACAAATGTCTCAAATATATTCATGATAATAAGGTGATTAAAATTAAAGGAATCCAGTATGAATATCCCTTAGAACAAAAGGTGTTTACTTGTTCTATAAAAAATATTCTTGGTACAATCATTGAGTAACATGGTAATAAAATAGTCTATAGAATTTTTCAAGAGCATGATTTATATATTTCAAAACACAACAATTTATTCATCTATTAGTGACCATGAACATATTATAAAATCATTTTATCCATCCACCTATAAACATCATATAGTCACACATGAGCATATTTAGTTGGTTCCAAAGAGCATGGTACATTCTCTTAAGCATAAAATTACACATTAAATGAGGCTTTGCTCTCCTAAAGCATGACATGTTAGTTAGAGATCTTCATCGTATAAAAAATAGTTAAATCTTATGATATTTAACATGAAAATATATACTTACACATGGATTTGATTAATGATTTAGAAGGTTATATTAAAACATATTTAGATTTAAAGGATCTTATAGTTGGCACTTCAAAGGAAACCGTTCCTTCATATCATGTTAAGGTCTATCAATACATTCCCACCATTGATATAATTGGTTAAAAATTACTTGCATATTCCCCTTGTGAATGGATTCATTTTATTTTACTTCATTGGTAATTATTCTATATCCCATATCCAATAATTATCATAGCCTTTGGATTTCCTTTTCACTTTGGACACTTGATCACTTGATTTTAAAATGAATTCAAACAATCCACAATAATTATCCTACAAAGCTTTTCAATATGGAATCCTTACATACTATGGGATTAATTATAGTTAAATTATAAAAATTACCTTATACCCTTGAGGATCATGTACATTGTTATCTATCTTTACCATTAAAGATACACTACTATGATTCATTTACACATACATTGTGAGCACATAGCTTGCCACCTTCTTGAGGATTGTTTGAATCTGTCCCTTTTCCTATATTTTCAAATAATTAATCCTTAAACAATTTTCAATCTTAAATATTTAAAAAATTCTAATAATCACAAATATAATAAAAATTCAAATATGGAAAAATTGAAAAAAAAATCAAATTTGGTATGTAAGAATAATTTGAAGTTATTTCCAAGTTTACATATTTTTATATGTTATATATGTAACATAATTTATTTTTCAATACACATTTATTTTGATGAGGTGTATGAGTCTAATACACAACATAGTTTTACATGGTTTTGATGTAGGTATTTTGTTATTATCAAACAATCTTGTTAAGTTGGGGACATATTTGTGTTCTCTAAGAAAAATATAATATGTTATATTTGTCCATAAAATTTATACCATTTTAAACTATATATTATGAAAATAAAATTATACTCACTTATACTATACATGTGTTACATGAAAATGCTATTTTATAACAATGACATGGATGCATATTGCTAATGTAGACTAGTGTCATTTTCCCTATACTTATTTCTTAGTTTATTAAATGATAATTTTAAAATTTTCTTGATGCTTGTGTGTGGGCCTTGGCCTTGTAATTCTATCATTATTATGGCATTTACATGTGGCCCTTGGCCTTGTGTGTTATGTGACATACATTCCACTTATATGTGTCATTTAGGCCATATGTTTGAGATTATATGCAACTCACATAAAATTATGAAAATAATTTTATGTTTATTTATTATTCCTATGATGCATTTATTCTTTTTATGCATTATTTATAACTTTGTCCTTTTTCCATGATGCCAATCATGAACATGATGTGTTTCATTACTTTATCTATCTAACACATGTACCATATATAATTCAAATTTAGATTCAAATACTATTATGCAAATATAATTCAAATATTCAAATGATATTACATGATAGCATATTTCATTTATTTTACAATTTTATTTTGAGATTAGTGACTTTTAGGTTACATATCTCCTATCGAAAGGGGGCATCACAATGGGATTGTCTCAACATGTCAAATACTAATGAGAAAATTTTAGATTTATGGAACTATACAATTTCAAAAGTTAAAACATGATTTAGACTATGGGGGAATGTGGCATTCATGTGCACTTATTCTTATATCTACATAGGGGTAAGTTTCAAACAATAATAGGTTTCAATAGTTGAAAATTTTAAATGGAAATATAAAATTAGTAGAGGGTGATGATAATCATTCATGTTCAATTTTTCTACATGGAAAAGATTTAAAAGTTTCAAAATTTGTAAATTTTCCAAAAAAGATAAAATGGTCTCAAAATTTAAAAGTTTCAAAAGACTCAAAGTTTTAAATTTGTAAAGTTTCAAATAGAATCTTACTCCATCTTCGGTGGTATGATTTGTATTTATATTTTAAGTGGTCCATGTTTGACTCTAGTAACACTTGAAATATATGGTTATAATTACTTAAGATGTAGTGAGACAAATTTCATGGTTCCATACATTCAATTATTTTACAGAGTACTCTACATAGTTACATGAGAGTTGGATCATACACTATTTCCAACTCAAGATCCTTCAGAGATTTTGAACTTGAGATTTGATCACTCTCAATTTGCCATAGGTTTAACATTTCTCCAAATGCCTCAACAAGGGGGAGATTACTTCTTCACTTTTAAGTTAATGGGAATTTATATTGCATATTCGTTCAGGTGTATACTTTTATTCATCTCTCTAAAAATTGAAAAAATGTATTTTAATCATTCAAATATGGACACTAACTAATTTTAATGGCATTATTGTAGGTTCACATTAAGGTATCATGCAAGATCATGTTTTTCATCCAAATAAATGTTATGCATACAAACTTAGGTGAGCATATAATTCACTCTAACAATTTCAATTTGATAAATCACTATAATAAAGTGTGGCCAAATATATACTCAAATTTAATTATTCTAAGCACTTGACAATGTTTATTCTTGAAATGCTTAGCTAAGTTGGTCTGTTTGCCATTTTTGTAACTTGTAATCTATAAGAGAACCTTTATTATACTAAAAACATATAAATGATTATATATACATTACTATTTCAATTAAATTAATATCTATTCAAGATATAAGCACCTATCAAACCTTTTATACTAGTCTATGCCTTTCTAAAACAAGACCATGCTAGTTAGATAAGATCACACTATTATCATCTCCCCTAGCACAACCTTGTCCTCTGCAATCCAACTATACATTTTAAAATCTAAAAATTTCAAAATGGATCTTGTATACATTTTTAAGTTCAATCAGTAAAAATACTCTAAATTTTCCCATATAAAATCACATCAATTCATTCCCTAGAAAAATCCTAGTAAACTGATTTAAAATTATTACACATTGAGCTAAATAGCACTTTTTATTCTAATTTCAGTACTAATACATTATAATATTCATAGGATAAATATGAATATCATTTATTTTAGGTCAATAAAATCTATTTTCAATTATTTCAATCAATATTGTAGCTACTTGCATATAGGTTCACAATCACAAATCATAAAATTACCCTAGGAGGGAGAATTACATTGGCGTGGGTCCCATTTGGGATATGTAGGTAGAACTTATATTACACATGATTTTATTAGGGTAGTTCATCTATTCTCATAGAAATATTTCCACAATATTTTTATTCTTTTTCTATATAGCACACTATAGGACTGGTATTATATTTTAAAAGTCATTGTCACATCCATTTGGTACCCACATAGAGTTAAGAAACCCTTACAAATTATTGCACAAGCCTAGATTAATAAATTAAGATAATAGTCAATTAGGACACAACCCCATCCCAACACTATCCTCTTTTTATACCCTTGTCTCTACATAGTTTATAATTTTATTTTCAGACATGAAACTATTTACCAGTGTTTTCAAGTAGTTTTCAATCATGGTCAACCTACGCAGTCAATATTAAACCTATTTTAAGGAGTTTTTCACATTCTTAGTATCATTTAATATTTATAAAAAATTTAAAATTTAATAAAAGTCCATAATATATTGTATTTTAATACTAGATATGTATATATTTCAGCATTTCCATTTCAAAAGTTTAATAGTTCAATAGTCCTAAACATTTTGGTGAAACCCCCACTTTTAAAACATTTCTTACTCTTTGCTTGATTTTTATCCTAGGATTTCAATAAATTTCTCTAAGATCCTGACACTAAAAGAAAAATACTAATGAAACATAATGATTCAACTTTTTCAACCTTGGATTAACCTAATACTAAAGATTATTTTCTTGTCACATCAGATAAGTTCTAATATAGAAGCTCTTTATTTCGATGTCAGTTTGACATTTTATGATTTATATACATTAAAATCTTTCAATTTTATTTTCTCTATATTTTTTATTTTTATATAAATTATGTTATATATATTTGAATACTAATTAGTGAATTTTATGAAGGGTTATGCATTTTTGTGTTTATATACATCATGGCGTGAAGGGTCTACCTAAATACTCATAGGCATTATATAACACTAAACACAAAAATTAATTTCCACATGTCTCATTATATATTTAAAATTCCTGTGGTCCCTTATTTATACCATAGTGTAGAGACATGAATTAGAAGTTAAGCTAAAATATTCCACTTATGATAAAAAAAAATTGACACACTTAGATCATGGCATATTCTAGGTCATTTTGACCACATTCATTCATTTTATGCATAATAACTCACTCAAAGCATCCAATATCACTTTGGAATATCTCCATCCATTTTTCTCAGTAGCTTAGGCTCATGATTAGATTGATTCATACCCTCAACTTAGGTTTTATTTCCCTTAGGATAGGAAAACCCCATTGGGACAACAATGAACCTTATTATTATACACCTATGATAGAAGTTGTCCTCTAGAAAACTAATTACTATTTTTGAAAATTCATAGTAATTTAAGGGTCTAACCATAAGTTTTAGTAATCCCCATTCAAAGGAATTCAAAAAAAATACTATATAAGCACATTTTAAACCATTTTTCACACAAGAGGGTTCCACATATAAAATCAATAAAATTTTAATTTCACATTGAAAATAAATTCCATATTATCATAATTCTGATCAAATATAGGGATAGTACACTTGATCTAAAGTTTGAATACACATCTAAGGTCACAAGTCATGATTGAAGAACATAATTACACAAATATTTTACAAACATCTACCATTTTTCATTAGTTTCACATACACCACCATAAAATAGGAGAACTACATGGTCTTTCATCCCACTTTAGATTATTGGTATTTAGGTTTTATTTAACACATGGATTGTTGAGGTCAAGTACAACTTCAATTATTGACCCATTTTTACTCAATGATTGCATCTTGTCATTTTTTCCATTAAACTAGGGTTTTCAAAATTAGTTAGATAATGCTAACTAAATAGAATCGAAATCATCCACATAGATAATAAAAACAAGCAAGTGAGGGTGAAAATAACCAAACAACATCAAATATTTATTCTCTATCAAATTAAAATGATCTCTAATGAAAAAATATCCTCCAATAATATCAAGTCATAGTGCTCTTATTTCAGAAAATTTCTAGCTCATGTTCTTGGTCTATATATAGTCGACATAGTTAGGTTGTAAGTCTCAGATCTAGAATTATCCTTAGTTTTTTAGATAAATTTATATTTTTTCCCTAGCACTTTCCATATTTATTAAATTTATAGATCTTGCATGTTTTAAATCAGTCTATGTCATTTATTTCATATATGTATCATTCTAATTTTGCATAGTCATTTCTATAATTAGGGTCTAGCATTCTCCTAGTTCCCCATATTTGATAAACCATATTGGTAAACCTATCTATTAATTGAATGTTATAAAACCTTGAATATATATGTTTTAATTATTAAAATCCTTCTTTTATTTGTTATAATATCAATCCTTAAGTTTTTTTGTTTTGTACTATATGCAATCCAAATATAATCTTTTTGCCTCTCTTAGAAGCAATGTTAGATGAGGTGGTATTCTCATTTCCCACTATCATATTATTTTTTATAAAACACATAACATGGATAAGAATAAGGGTATATTATAAAATTATAATTATAATAAACAAACTGATAATGTAAAGATTGATCATAAAAATTTAGAGCATGAGCAATATGATCTGAATAATTTTGGTCTTCAACATGGATATAAAGATAAGCTTCCACCTCTGTAGAGAGTAAATAGTAATAAAAAATTTGAGGTTATCAAGATATTTTTGGAGAGACTCCTATAACAATCTCTTGATCATTCTATAGTTTTTCAAACCCTTTTGGATATGAAGAGTAAAAACATGGCATAATCATTTGATTCTTCTAATCTTATAATCCCCCTAGATGTAAATTTTACACCAGAATTTATTATGGGGGAAATGCAAAGAATTCAACATATCATTAGGCTAATTTTTACTTAGTTATTGGGAATGATACCTTTGGTTGGAATTTATTATTCTTATTATGATGTACAATCCTTTATGCACAAGCTTTATACTCTGAAAACTAAGGTTTTACATTTGCAATAAGGTGATTTGAAACCAAATCAAGCTCCTAATTCTCATAATCTATGGAATACACCTTTGGAACCACACACTAGTATATACTTGCCCTCCATGTTTTATGAAACCCAAACTTATGCTATTTGATGGAAAGGGTAACTCCAAGTAACATTTGAGAGCATTTCATGCAACATGTTTGTATTATCTTTCCAATGACAAATTATTGACCAAGTTGTTTCTTATAAGTCTAAATGAATATGATTTAAAATGGTTTTAAAATTTACCTAATCAATCGGTACATGTACTCAATTCTTTGGATTATATTTTTATATCACTCTTTTCAATCAATATCAGTGAGAATGTCTCATATGTGTATATTGTTCAACTCTAATAAATGTATGTAACTTCAAGGAAAGTTATCTTCCATCCCTTAATGAAACAATCATGTTCAATAATTTTCACTCATTCACAAATTTATGATAAACAATAAAGGAAAGAGAAATCAATATTTTGGAAATGAATAAGCTCATGTATGTAATAAGTACATATTCAAATACAAATACTAAAAATAATCTAGCATAGAATATGAGGCCAAATGATAATAATAATAATAATAATAATAATAATAATAATAATAATAATAATAATAATAATAATAATGAAAAAAAAAACATTGGCACATGTAGTTTCAAAACTACCTTCATGTATTGTATTATAAGCTTCTCCAAGGAGACATTTTACAAATTTACTATAAACTCCATACAAGGTCTTAAAAACACTATTGGAATGTAATGCAATACTTATCCCTCCCATTAAAAATGTTGATGTGAAACAACCTAGTCTAGAAGGCTTTGATTAGAATATTCTTTTTCAATTATTATAGGGAATTAGGCCACACTACCAATAATTACATAAGTTTAAGGCATAATATTCATGATTTTATTAATGTAAACGTCATTTATGTGGTAAAATATACATATAGTTCCAAAACACAACCAACTAAAATTAAAATAATTAAAATCTGTAGCTATCCATTTCTTAATCATAAAACTAATGAGATAATATATACATTAGGGATGCATTATGCATACAATGCACACCCTCCACTACTTTTTTATCATTATGAGATAAAGGAACAACATTTTTTTAATGGTATATTGGCATGTATCATACATAAGTACCCTCTTAGCCTCTCTTTAAATTTTTAGAGCATAAGATAGTTTATGATGACTCTGATTTATATTATTTATTAATTTGAGATTATGTTAATCACAACTATATTTTTGTGTCATGTTTGGTAATGGTTCTAGTGTGAGTATGTGTACAAACACATGAATCTATCATCTAGGATACATAGATTGAGATTTAATTCCCACCAGCATGAAAATAAAATGGTTCAATGGGAAAATTCATAGTTCTATCAGTGAGATTACACTACCACTATAGGTTCGTACAAAACATGTGACCACTAGATTCATCATAGTGCCTAGTATAGTGGTCTTTGATACATTATTAAGTGGCCCATGGATTCAGTAGATTCACATAATTCCATCTATAGTTCATATATGTCTAAAGTATGTCTAAGTTAATGATGTAATCATAATTCATAGTCAAGGTAAATTTTAGTGGTGAATATTAGTTAATTCATGAATTTTTAGTTTTTGGAAATTGTATTGGATGATTTCAGAGGAGTAGTACATAGGATCCATTTGCCTAAAATTTAGAGATATAATTTTTTTATAGGTTGGCTCATCAATCTTTTATAATAATTATGGGGGAAGCCATTTAATTCACCTTATATATAGTATATATGTTCACAAGGGTTACCATCCAAGTCTAATTATTTACCTCATTACCAAGTTAAATCTTGAGATTACCTAACTACATCCTTGTATCTACCATATTTCCACTACCAGAGAACATCCCTTACTACCCAACTCTTTATCACCTCACTATTATCTCCCAACTATACCTTGCCACTACCTGACTACTATTTCCTAGTAGCACTTTAATATAGCTTGCCACCTAACTATTATTACCTAATTACATCTTGATTCTTACTACTACCAACTTCATTATTTACCTTGTTACTTCCTCACATCACCCAATTACATCTTCCCTATGTTAGAATGGTGTTAGGTGGTAATGGTAAAACACCACATCAATTATCAATAAAATTAAGCATATTATCTTATTTTAAAAACCCAAGAAAGATGCACACTCAAATTTCATGCACTCAAAATACAAGAGTTTATTAATTTTTTTAAAAAGATTAATTTAATTTTTAATTATGGAATAATTTTAAAACCCTTTTACATGTAGAAATCTTCATGATAATGATACTATTTCAGTAGAAAGAATTAATCATAATAACATATCACCACTATTATATTTTTATTAATGATATGCCACTCCTAAAATACACTATTATGGACAACTTAGAAGAGATTTATAGTTCTCATCAAACACCAAATTTAGTTAAAAATTCCACTCAAAAATATCGATGGAGGAAGAGAAGTAGATGGATAATTGGAAGGTATTTTTAGGTTGACTAGGAAGTAAAATATCCCTTTATAGAACATGTATAACTAAAAAATGGTAATAATACTCCAACAAAATGCAAATTTATAATATATGGTTAGAAACTTGAAAAAGAACCCAAAATTCAATTTAAATTGGACACAATTGAGAAATATTATGTGAAAATATATATCTGTGAAGCACCCAAATGGATAGACAACAAGTACACACAGATGGGAAAGTCCATAAGAATGCATGCATGTAAGATATGCACATGAATATAAAAAATATCAAAAATGACCAAAACATCTTGTTGAGAAAGGGGGAACAATCAAAGCTCAATTTGGAAAAGTTATGCAATCTAATCTAAAGGCAAAATATGTATAGTTCTCTATTGTTTACCACATTTCAAAAAAAGGCAAACCAATTTATGTTTTTTTAGATTATAATATTTTATTTAAATATAATGGGTTTCTTGATATTTCACAATCACATTGGTCAGAGAGTAGTGCTTAGGAAATGGCAAAATGTCTAGAAATAGTTGAGAAAGAAGATTTAAAATTAAAATTTAAGAGATGATTGTTTATCTCATTTTTCATTGATGAGGTCATAGCAGTTGAAAACACATCATGGGTTTACATGCATGTTTGTACTTTTAAAAACTATTCAAGGCAACCTCATATATTATCTACACATAAAATGGTAGAAACTTTTAATGTATAAAACCTTAAAAAATTTGGTGTATGTAATTCGAGAGATAAACCTGGGATGGATGATTATACAATAGCTAAAAATTTGGTGTGTGTTGGCACTGATGGCGCATTAGTAATGCAAGGGAATAAAAATGGGCTTTGTGTTTGAATTCAAATAACAGGTACCCCATTTATGATTTTGATTCATTGCATGGATCATAGGATGAATATTGCATACAAAATTATTAACACATTTGTTAATGTTGTAAAAGTGGAAGGAATCATTTGTGACTTATATGCTTATATGTAAAGTAGCCAAAAAAAATATTTGGAGTTCCATAAACTTTCAATTAGAGTGACTGATAGCAAAATACTATTGAAAAATGTTGATACAAGATGATTTTCCATGTATGAACTTGCATGGATAATTTTTTATGAATATCCATCTTTAGCAGGTTTTATATATAAATATTGTAGGGAAGTTGACAAGGAAAAATATTTGTTGTATTGTTTAATAGATTTGGAAACATTATTGATATTATGTAGTATTCTTCTAATATTAAAGGAAATCCACTATTTAATGAAACCTTCCTAGGAGAGATCTATATTTATTATCAATTTCATACATTTGAGAAAATGAATATGTTAGTCTTTAGATATATTGTACACATTGATTGAAAGCTTTCACAGACCTATTTTTAGAAGTTTGAAAATTTTGATATATTTTAATGATCTTGAAAGTTATTTTAAATTTAATATTAATGATAATATTTATGTTGTGGTAAACAAGGAGATCCTAATACACACTTTATACAGAAGACTTGAAGTTATCAAAGTTGAACCTAAAGATGTACCTAAAAACATCTTTTATATGATATTGTTATATCAAAAACACAAATTAAATTAAGAATAATCTTGTAAAGCTTATCTACTAAGATTAGATAATGTTTTCAAAGGGATGAGTTATTGGAGGGCATGGGAGTTGTGAATCCTATTTTTTGAAACAATGTTAAAAGTTAACAATAGATTAGCACTTTATTTCACAAATACATGGGTTCCATTATTAATCATTTCTATATATCCAAAGAGGTGAAAAAAGTTGAAATTATAGGTATTTGAAAATCCTTTACTGATATCTTAGCCAACACATTTCAAATTTATAATGATGGATCAATTTCAGTGTCTAAGTGAGCTAATTGAAAATGGTGCAATTACATGACTATGGAAAAAAAATATCCTAGTAGAATTTTAAAAGAAAGTATTTATGAATATTTCAGATTATATGAACTTTTTCAAATAATTTTTTTTGTGGAAGATGAACGAGTATTTAGTTTATTATTTTTTATGAAGTCAAAACTTTGTAACATATTATAAACAAATCTACAAACTTGTTTGAGAATATATGTTTCACATTATTTTGTGGACAAGTTTCCTTATGAAAGAGGACTATCTACATATATTTATCTAGCTAATAGAAGAAGCATTAGTAATACAGTGACCAATACAGAGGATGTAAATACTGAGACTAAATTTGGAACTAGCATGGTAGATGCAAATATCACTTATGTTAAGAAATTTTCTTCAGGATTGTTTCAACTACCCAAGTATTGGTTTGATAAGTATAGTAATTATTATTTTTTAAAATATTTCATATTTTTTTCTTTTATAAAATATTTGAAAGATTGATTTCAGTAAAACTATTGATAGATTTATCATTAACTTAATAGATTTTTTTGTTGCTTGTTCAAATTGTCAAATCTATTTGTTACGTTTACACTCCTTTCAAGATTTTTAAACTCTATGGATTGAGAATTAATTGAAATTTATGTCTTTACTTTAAAAAACATTCTGAAATGCCTTTGAGACTATAAAAAATGTGATAATAATTCTTTAATAAAGAGAATAAAATTTAGCACTTCTATTTTTTTATCATATCACAATTTTGCATACAAACTCCACTTTTATAAGCTTAATTTTTTTTAAAAACACCATGAGGACTCCTTTAGATATCATGGAATCAGACAGTATGTGTTACTTTTGCTTCCTCATCATACTATGTAACTAGGCAAATTATTTTTTTACTTGGATACATAATGAAACCCAATGGTAGAAAGTGTTTCTTGGATGCATAATTTAGTTCGATAGTAGTAATTCCACTCATTTACATGTTGCAACTAGGCAACAACAAATACTACTCAGTTGCATTGAAGTAACTAAATGATAAAAATGTCATTGATGTTTATTATCTCATAATAAATGCCTTGAATATTAGATTGATGTATATTATTTCATTCTCAATGATAAAAAGTTTATTCATATCATAGTTAATAGAGAAACTGTAGTCATGATAATAAATTTTTTAAGATTAATCTATTTGGACATGCCAATGGGTAAATATGGAGACATTCAACTATCAATATGATCTTATAAACATAAACAAAGCTCTGATGTTATTATTTGATGACAACATATTAAAATCATATAGTCTCCATAATTATAAATAAAAGAGATACACAATGCATCCAAACATTCAACCTTAAAATATAGACTGCAGTCTAGTTCATAAAATCAATTATCACCAAAGTATTAATTAAATACTACTCAACTATATCTCCATAGAATATTTAAGATAGAACATAATACAATAAAAATCTAAAAGTTATATAGCAATATATCATGATTGTAGCAATTGGATTTCTATTCTTACTTCCATATTAAAGGATCCAAAACACACAACATTATAAATGGGTATTCATTAATGTGAAATGAGATACATAGTCCAAAAAAAATTGCATTCAAGATTAAGATATAGACTTTAGTCTAATTCATTTAGTTCATAAAATCAATAATCACACAATTATTAATTAAATAGTACACTACTATATCTCCATAAAATATTTAAGCTTGACCACAACACATTTAAAATCTTAAAATTACAAACCAAGAGTACTTCAAACATAATAAAGTGTTTAACAAATATCATTTACATGTAAAACGTATTGAATAAAATTAGTGTTTTTCAAACATAATAAGTATTTTTTGAAACAAACATAATATAAATCATTGTCATTTTAATCATTATAAACTTTTTGAAACAAGCAAACATTTTTCTATCACAAACTCTCCACCCACATGCTAGTTTCCACTTCCCTCCATTGAAACCAAATTATCTTGACCTTTTTGTGTGCCCTCCTTGATAACTGATTCCTTAATAAGATCCTCTATAATAGAATTGATATTTTCTAGATTTTCTTTTTCCTTATTTGTTACATCTCCTGATAAAAGTAGACAAAGATCTATGTCTATTTTTTGCTTAAATAAAATGTTTGGACTCATTCCATTATCTTTCATATTTTTATTCAATGTGTTGTTTTATTTATTTAACATAAAAATATTTTACTTGAATGCAATAGATGAAGTTATACTTTTGTGGGAATTTTTCAAATTCACATTAAAAAGCTATGCTTCTTTCTTTAAATTTTCTTGTTTTACCTCCATTTGGAAAATGAAATATAAGACTTAAGGTGATAAAAATTATAATAAAAAGAATATATATGATAGAAATGATGAAAACTTACCAAAGCTTGTTCCTTCTCTATTTGGGCAATGATAACTAAGTTTATATCTCTAGCCCATTTGTTGAAATAGGCATAGGCTTTTGTATTTAAAATTTCTAAAATGTTTATTGTAATACCTAAAACATTGTAATTTTAAACATTATTAACTAAAATTAACCTAGATTGAGATTTATTAAATGAAGAATCAATCTTTAAGGGTTCATTTTGAATAAGCAAAAATAAATTCACTATTTAGGAGTAATTTTGAAAATGGGCATTAATTTATTTGATAAATGCTTTTGCCCTTATTTTCCATTATTTTAAAGAATTGAAATCGTCAATAACACCCTCCTTCAGATTGTAAATTAATTTTTTTGAGACTAAATTATCTAATGAAAAATAAGTGATAGAATTATCAAACATGTTCAAATTAGCAGTGGTAGGTGGGGTGGAGGGGGAACAGATAGAAAGCACTTTTATTGCAATCACATTAGAAACTTGATAAAAATCATGTGAATTAAAATCACCACTAGATGAGGCACTAATTTAGATCCCAAAAGACTATTCATAAATATGAATATGTTGTAAACATGTAAGTCCCTATGCACTAGAAACACCACCAATAGAGAAGTTTGGGAATTTAGACCATGAAAATTGTAGGGTTCCTCTACTTTATGCATAGAGGGAGATATTATTCCCTCTTTTTTAAGTTTGAATGGGTGCCAAGGCAGGTGTAATACTTCTCCTCAATGTAAGGTGAATTGTAAAATACAAACTTGTTGAAAAATGGTAAATTTGAAAACATAAATTAATGATAATTCAAATTATAACAATTATTACATGTAGTTGGGGAGATTGCTTCTTCCACTCTATTTGTCCAATTCAGAGTTAGAGTGGTGCATTAAAATATAAAATAATAAATTATCTAGTTAAAAAATTATCTAATAGAAGAAACTTCAATTCAAAAAATAAAATTCAGAAGGTAGCAAACATTGAAAGTTTTGTTGAGAAATTTCCTCGATGACAATGGCTCAAGAGACCACTACAAAAAGTAAATAAATCAATAAAATAATGTGAAAAAATAATTTTCATAAAATAATACAAGAAATAAATAATCAAGGAAATTTGGGAGGATAACCTGTAAGGAGAAATGATATCAAAGAAGGCCTTGGGCATTTGGAAATTTGAGAGTAATTAAATGAAGACTTCATGGACTTAGTATCACTAAAGCCTTATAGAGCATGATGACATTTCTATGCTACCTATCTTATTATGTTGTATGCATGCATTTTTATCTATAATAAGACAATAAATGTTACAATTTTAAATTTTAAATAAGTATAAAGTAACAAAGCTGATTAATTTAAAGGCTAAACTTACCTCCTATACTTTGAGGGATAAAGAATTAGTGGTCATTTTTGTATTTAGGGAAGTTGGAATTTTTATTTCTTGAATATTATATAAGGCCTCATAATACAAGGCCAAAAAAAATTGGAGTAAAAAATGGTGGAATTCTCATTCAAAAAAGCATAATTCAACTCAAACTTGATCTTACTTGAATATATATATATATATATATATATATATATATATATATATATATATATATATATATATATATATATATATATATATATATATATATATATATATATATATATATATATATATATATATATATAGCCAAATAGGGAATGTCCCCTAATCTTCCCTATAAAACAATTCTGGCTTGGAAGAAATGCACAATAGTTTTCAAAAATGGATTGGATATTTTATCCACTTAGATTCCCCATCTGAGTTGGCTATCTGCAATGAAAGTGAAAAATATTCAATTAGGACATTAGACATAGTACTAAGAATAAAAATTCATTAATTATGAAAATGAATATTAATAATAAAGTTAGCACAGACCAATCAAGGCAATGTCTAAGTTGTACATAAACTCCAAATACATTTTATCTTCATCAGATACGAGGTTTTTGTTGTCAATAGGGTCTGTATTATAGTGTGGAAGCCTTTTTAAATTATGGATATCTAAAGGATAGATGCCAAATGATATCAATTTCATGTTGACATTCATACAGAATCTTGTCTCACTATGGTCATAACATACCATTAGAGATCAAAGCAAGTGTGTATCAGACTCATAATAAGTCATGTTGATGATGCCTCAAAAATTGTACACATCTATCCAATCCACATACATGTCGGGATACTCCACCATTTTGAAGAAGACCCAACACAATAAATTGTTGAAAATATACTTATCAATGATACCTATGTCTATGGATTCTATAGTGATTGAAGCCATTTGGATGTATAATTATTGTTCATCAAAAGTAGAAGTAGAAAGAGCATGATGATAAAAAAAAAACTAGGGAATAAAGTTTTTAAATGAGGTCAAAGAGGGGAATTTATAGGCTTTTAACATAACATAGGTAGCCAGTAGATATGATTGATGGTAACCAATCATGCATCGATGTCACCCAGATGCATTATTTAGCTTGAAAATACCTATTACTATCCAATTGCACCATGTAGTTAGATGACACCTATGGCCACTTTGTGGCACCATACAACTAGGTCAAATAAAATACCACCTAGATATAAGGCGTGATTAGGTGGTAACATCCACCACCTACCAGTATGTTATAACTGCATGGTAATCAATGTTATTTAGCTACATAGCATAGTTGGATGATAGCATATGCTGCCTAAAAGCATGATCCAATTGAATAGTGGCATGTTTCATTTGGTATCATTACTAAACTAGGTGGAAGCTCAGGTCACCTAGCTACAGTGTGTAGATGGATAGTTGTACAAAAAGTATGAAAGATGGAAAAAAAAACTTTAGAACCTATAGATTAGCCAAGGCTACAAATTAAATTGGCCTAAACAAACCTAAGGGGTTTTCATATATGGGATATTTAAGTTTACTATGTTCATAGTATCCCATATGAATACCCCTTACCATATTTTGATAGGGTTTCAAAACCATATATTCTAATTAAGGCTCACAAAAATGTGTAATATACATAGAGAATTCAAAAATAAATATCTACCTTTATAAGAAGGCCTATCTTTAAAAGGCATCTTATTATATATTTATCATAGATTTTATAGATCTTAGTTATACTAATATATGTATTAGATTGACATTACAAGACACTAAATATGTCACACATAAGGAACCACCTTAGAGTTCATCCATTACATGATAGGTTCCAAAAATTATTATAATTCACCATGCTCAACCAATTACATAGTATGATATTGATCATCATCATGTTCATGGAACTTATAGTACATAGAAAAATCAATATGTAATTTCATAATTTAGTTCACTTTAATATCAGTAGTATGATACTTTCCATTCACAAAAGTTCAAAATTCATAACTATAACATAAGACCCATGGATTGTAAGTCCATTGCATGACACATTAGTCAATATCTTTTTCCCAGTTTTATATTTTTAGTTTACACATATATGAAAAAATAAAAATATTAAAATATTTTAAAAAAAAATTAAGACCTATGTATGATTATGTTTAGTTCATTTACATTAATAATTTTTTTCATAGTGTTCAACACTTAGTAATGTCTAGTTTTTATATCATATATGCTTCTCAAGTGAAAATTAAAGATTATAGAGCATATAAGTTTACATCCCAAGACCTAGTTTTAAGTTACTTCACTATCAAATATTGAGAAAATGTATTTAGACATGATCCCCCTATTAGGCAAGAGCACACCACTTTGTTTTTCCTTTACCATGTTATTCTTCCAATGACCACATGTTATTATTGATAAGATCCAGACCATACATAGGCCTTATAAAACCTATATATACATCATTAATATCACTAAAGGATTCTAATACACATGCTTTATCCTTCTATGACTTTTCATTATTTCTCACAATTTAGTTATTTATTTGAATTACATCTATTGATATTACTCATACACTAGCATATTGATATACTACTATTTATCTAGGTAAACGAGTTTAATCATGTTCTAAATTTATTATGTTGAAAAATTACATATATCCATTTATGATTTTCATGTTTTATTTCTTAGTTCATGTCTTGTGGATATTTATTTTCCTAAGTACATCATAATATGTCTTTGTGTGTGGGTTTAATCCTTCATTCTATGATTCTATGTATGTGATGACATTTGAACATGTCCTTGTTTGAGTTTCTATGTTTGAGGAAATTTGAATATGTCTTTGCGTATGGATATAATCTTTAATTACTATTTTCATGTGTGTGAAGACATCTAAACATGTCCTTATATTTGAATCTATGCATGTGTGTGACATTTGAGCATGTCCCTTATATGTATTCATTTTTCCTTTTATTTGTGTGACTTGCTTACTTTGATTGTAATCTATGTTAGTTTATGTCATGGCCATGACACTTATATATTTATTTGCTTAGCTTTCAATGTAATGATGGGTATCATGCATTTCTCCCTATGTAGTTCTATATAACTTCTAATACTTAGTTTTGATCACTTTTATGCATTCCAAATCAATTTTTGGAATATTTTTATTCATGTCAAATGAATTGTAATTGATGTCAAAAAAATGTATAATGGAATTATCAATGGAAATATCAATGGAATTGTCAACAGAAATATCAACAAAATTTTCAATTGAAATGTTAATAAAAATGTCAATAGAATTGTCAATGGAAATATCAATGGAATTTTCAATGTAAATGTCAACAAAATGTCAATAGAAATGTCAATAAAAATGTCAATGAGAATGTTAATGGACACATCTTTTAGTGAAAAGGTTCATCTTGCATGGGATGCTTCTTTTGTGAAGAGCCTTTGGAGGCTATATAGTGTGGATAGAAGATTGGAAAACATATGATAAATAATTCTTACCATCATTTAAGCATAATCATATTTTTTGGACAAGAAGATGAGGAGATGGAATTTACCATCATTCATTGATGAAGAAACAATAGTAACATAGAAGATTGTATCAATAGAGGTTAGTGACTTAGAACCAAGAGATCGGTGTATATTTATAAGTCAGTGCTTGGTAGTGGGGATTGGTGTCTTCAAGTAGGCTGAAGCCTACAGAATTATGTAAAAGGATTATAGTTTTATGGCTGAATTTGGATGATATATCCAAACATATCTACTTTGTGGTTTTTCCTAAGAAAGGGTTTTTCATGTAAATCTTGTGTTTCTTAATTATTAGATATTATAAAAATTCTTTATTTTTTAACACTAATTTTTTAAAGTTAAAGTTTTAGTATGCATTGATTCACTACACTCGTAGTGCATCATGTGCTTAAAAATTAGTATTAGAGCGGTTCTTTTAGAATCAATCTAACTGCTAAAAGGTAGATCCCAAGAATACACATGACTAGTCATCATGTATAGGAGGTTTATTCATAAAACCATTTTTGGATGGAAAAAGTATGTATTTTAGAGTATAAGGATACATACTTATTTAATATCCCTTAGTTTTGATATCTGTAAAATAATCGTGAATGGATATGTTATGACAACAACTCCAACAGGTCCAGGCAAAAATAAGACTAATGAGAATAATTCCAAATCCATGAATTTTATTTTGTGTGGCTTATCATAATCTAAGTTTGTTAAGATTATGCAATGTGATTTAGCAAAGGAAATGTGGTAAAAAATTTAGAACATATATGAGGGTGATAAGAAAGTGAAGAAGGCAAAACTCCAAACTCATAGGAGACAATTCAAGATCTTGAAAATAAAAGATGAATAAAATATTGTAGAATATCTTATTCATGTAGATTTGATAGTTAACACCATCATAAGACCTGATGATAAGGTTTAACAATCCATGGTTGTTTAAAAAGTGCTAAGGTTACTTCCCTTGAAATTTGATGCAAAATTTTCAGCTATTAAAGAAATAAATGACTTATACTCCTTAACAATGGATGAGTTGCATGGGATTCTTATGATGTATGAAATGAGAAATGAAAAGAAAAAACCATCTAAGAAGTACTCAACTTTTAAAGCTTCAAAGAAAGCAAAGAACAAAGACCCTGAATCAAGAGATGATACCAGTGATAAAATATATGAAATGATGCCCTTTTTTTAAGAAATGATTAGGAAAATACCAAGGTAATCTACATTTTAAACATTTTAATTGTGATAAAATAGGACATTTTCTACTAGGTGTCCACATAAGGATGATAGCAATGATTAAGAAAATCATAATGAGAAAAGGAATAAGAACAAAACTAAACCTCAATATAAGAAAATATTCAAACAAAATGAATATAAAAAAATGTCTGGTAAACACAATAAAAGCCTCTATTCCAAAAAGGATAGTAGCTCAGCAAAGGAAAGTGATGACAACATAGAAGAAACTATATTCATGGCTATACAAATAAAAAATAATACCTCTACAAGTGAAGGCACCTTAGAATAGGAAGATGTCAAAGATGAAGGAGAGGTACATCTTGAAGAATAACTCATTTGGGCCTTAAGCGAGATCAATAGCTTAATAAAATAAAATTGAATCAAAAATTATAGTTACAAAAATATGTAAAAGAGGATTGTCATTCAAAATCAAAAATGTCCCAAGACCTTGAAAATTTTGAAATAATTATCATCAACCTCAAGATTAAACTTGAAGAAGCAAAAAGATTAAAGAGGAGGTACACATCCAATTAAGTAAAAAGGAATAAAATTGTGAGGTTAGAATATAAGATTATCTCCATGAGGAAATAACTAGAGAAAACAATCACCAATCTAAATAGAAGTCTCAAATTTAATAAGGGTATTGAGATCTTAGATGATATAATAAATGGGTAGAGGTCACCATTTATAAAGAATAGTTTTGGATATAAAGAAAATTAGATGACCAACAAAGAAGATCATAAAGAGACACAAAATAAAGTAACTAAGCAAAACACAAAAAAATATGCAGATGTTCTAAAAAATCCTATCATCAAGAAGAATAAAATCAAGTTCCATAGAAAACCAACACTCTTCCAAAAGGTAACAAGGAAAAATTCAAAAAGTTCTTTCCTCCAAGACATGCACACATGACCAAGTTTCAACATTATTTATTTGTTTATTATTTTTCATTTATTCATTTTAGGAATAGATAAATAGAGTGTAGGACACATGGAAAAAATAGGTATGCATAGGATAATGACATAAGTACTTATGGAGTTTCAAGTAGAAACTATAACTCAATTACCTATTATAAAATTACAAAGAGAATAACATTGTAGGTTATAATTATAATAACTATGGACATATAACATGGTTTTGTAGAAGCATTTTGTATAACACCCTAGACAAAACAGAATCAGTGCTTAAGCAGTCTAGCAATTTGAGAAAAATGCAGTGCTTAAGCAGTCTAAAATTGAATCCTCTATATAATAGTCTCTCTATAGCAATTGGAGAAAAATGCAGGGCTTAGGCAGGCTATTAGTCATGGTAAGGGTTGCAGTTTTGGTCCTTATAATATCATCGTGTTGGGGACGGCGGGAGGAACAAGACCTGTCAGGCAGAAGGGAGCTCCTTTTGAACAACGACGGGATTTCTGCAATGCACACGGTTGTGATGTACGGCAACAAATTTTTCATGTTCGATCGGGCGGGTCACTGTTCCAACATCACCCAAACGGCCCCGCCCTGCACTGACGTAAATCCCGACTCTTCGAATACGACATTGCCACCAACAAGATCAGGCCTAACGTAGACCTTGTCCTGCAAAGGCAAAGCTCGTCCACACCGGCGGATCGACCGACGGCGGACATACTATTCGTTCCTTTACATCATGTTCCGACGGCAATTGCGACTAGGAGGAATCGCGCACGAAGAAGTTGCTGTCCCCTCGCTGGTATGCTTCCTATCAGATGGTCAATCGGCTAATCGTCGTCGGAGGGACAGATGGTCAATTTAATTATGGGTTTGTCCCCAAGCGATGGCTCGGCGAACAGGCCATTGATCTCCCTTTCCTGCGACAAACAAATGATTATGAACAGAACAATTTTTATCCGTCTCAAGACGGCAAACTTTTTATGTTCGCCAACAGGGATTCTATTCTCTTCGACTGACTACAAGCACAACACTGTCGTGCGGACTTATCGCAGCATGCCCAGCGGCGGCACACGCAACTACCCAAGTACCGGTTCTTCCGTTATGTTCCCGCTGGACTTCGCCGACAATTTTCAGAGACTGAAGTTCATTATCTGTGGAGGAGCACCCGTGGGATCCTTCACCCTGGCGATGAAGAACATATACGTGGAGGCCTTAACAACTGCGGGAGAATGGAGATCACGTCTGTGAACCCGGTGTGTCAGATGGAAGACATGCCTGGGCCGAGGGTCATGAACGACATGCTTATCCTTCCTACAGGAGAAATTCTCATTATCAATGGTGCGCGAAACGGATCTGCGGGCTGGCAATATGTGCGCGAGCCGGCGTTGAACCCGTGGGAAAGAGATTCACAGTGCTTTCTGCTTCAGACATTCCTCGAATTTGTATCATTCCACTGCAAATGTTCTCTCCAAAGAAAACTACACTTTCACCGACTACGTGAATCCTAAAACTGAGCTTCGGGTGGAAGCCTACATTCCTTATAATCTGGACACTCTGTACGACCCGGCAAGACCCAGTATGATATATATCATACCGTGGGCTGCAATGCAATACGGATCTAATTTCCTAGTGAGGTTTACCCTGTTGGGTGAATTGAGCTCGGACGTTCTTTTCAGCGAATGAATCAGAGCATGTTGTCGTTTGCAGCGACCACACCAATCAGTAAAGGAAAGGACTATTATTGGCTGCTTTTGACGGCTCCTCCGAGCCCGGTGGCTGCTTCTTCAGGGTTTTATTTGCTCACCATTGTCAACGGAGGTGATCCCATCGAGGCCCATTGGAATCGGTTTGGCTGAATTCTTATTATTATTTTCACTTTATTAAATAAATCAGACTGCATGCTGAGTCCGTACTTCACAGTTCATTCCACTCTTCCGTTTGTTTTGGAAATTGTTCAGTGTGTAAGGCACTAATGGCCCAATTATGGGTGATTACTATGGCCATGGCCATTGTATATATAACTAGTGATTGTCTTAAGGAGGTGCAATCGATAGAGCACAAGAAATATAATGTTAATGTTTTGAAAGAGAAAATAAATGAAAATATGAGTTAAAAGTTTCTAGAACCATGTTTGGTAATCATTTTATTTTTTTTTGAAAAATTATAGGTGACATATTTTAATAATGTTCAAATAGTGTAAGTCAATGTTTCATTTTAAGGTTACATATTGGTAATTGTTTGAAAGATAAATACGAACATTTGTTTCTAAATATGTATATCACATTTTAATCATAACACATCTTAATGTTGTTCAAATATTGAAAAATATTATTGCATACTAAATTATATGATATAGATAACACAATAATATGGAACAAATGATTATAACACTTTGCATAATTTGCATATTTTTATAAAAAATTGTTTTTAGTTAAGCCTGCAAAAATATTACAAATTAAAACCATGTTAAAAGATAATTCCACTACTAAATTTATTAATGAAGCATAGTAAAATTATGTAAAACTTTCCTTACTTCATGCTAAACTTGTCGGTTATGCTAGTAACATTCAGTGAATAAGAGGCCTTGCAACAAATGAGAACGATTAGTTCCCTATAAAATGTGCTATTAATTTTTTTCCCCTGTATTTATTTTGTTGTCTAAAATTGTTCAAAATAGAAAGACGAACAAATATGAGCAAGAATTTTAAAATGAAATTGTTCGAAATAGAAATGAGATCAAATAAGATCAAGAATTTATTAAAAAAAGTATATAAAATTTTAATTAGAATCTACACAACCAATCAACTAGTAGCATTTGACATATCTTGATAGTGTTCAAATATTAATAACTCTTATTGTTCTAAATTATGTGTTAAAGATAAGGAAATAATACCAAAGGAATCATGGACTAAAATGAAATGAATTATTACAAGATTGTAAGACATTCTATAACCTATATACATCTTTAAGAAAAAATGTTTCTTGGTCAAAATTAAAACATATTAAAAAATAAATTAAATTTAATAACCTTTCGACCTTCAATATTTTCCACTTAGTTACTGGCAAGTCAGTGCTTGTTGACATCCCTTAAGCCTTGGGACATAGCCACACCAAAGCATGCCAGACATCAACATGAGATTAAAATCATTGTATTCAACATGTATATTAAAATAATAGATCAAGCGAAACTCTATATTTTATATTCACATTAAAAACCAAGGGGAAAATATCAATAGATTATAATGTAAGATAAATATTATCTACAATAAATAATTGTCATTATGTGTAGATACTAAAATTTAGTCTTCGATTCTTAACCTGACAAACTTGATGCTAATCACCTGCACTGGTTGGAAGTTAACCACTCCCAAAAATAAATGTTTTCTAAAATTAGACTCATCCTTAGGGTTGGCCCATAATCCTAGCATGCCGATGGAATGAAGAATTATTCAATTGGATCTATATATAGATAAATAA
Source organism: Torreya grandis (assembly GCA_037957365.1). NCBI lineage: Eukaryota > Viridiplantae > Streptophyta > Pinopsida > Cupressales > Taxaceae > Torreya > Torreya grandis. The sequence goes on from JARHVA010000075.1 coordinate 83,317, forward strand.
AGGTTTCATTCAAAATGGATTTGGCACTTATTTGATATATATCTATACACTATTTCACACTAAGAAAATTTGTCATATTCTTCCCAAGTTATAAACTTATCACTAAGAGCAATCACAAACCAATTTTAAAGCAGTCAAAATCCAAGTCAAAGAAAACTTTTTAACATATGAATTTTACATCATAAGCTGCATATATACAGTGAAGGATCATAATTACACAATCCCATTAGGTGGAATAAATATGTGTGTCTTGATTCCCCTCCTTAGAGGATTTAATATGTTGACAATGATTAATCATCAAATGAAGGTGATTGGGGTCAGCTTAGCCCATTATACTTCCCTTGTTTTTATATGTTTTAATCCCTCATAAGGACATCGATGGTTTCAGGGCAAATGAGATCAATTTTTGGATCTACACTTAACACAAAGATTCATGATCATAAACACAAAGTAAAAATAAGCTATAAGAGACCATACAATCATTTTCCCCTACTTTTTCATAAGTCAATGCAAATCAGTAGGCCAGTATTGATTGGTGATACTAACCCTATCTTGTAAAACCCACCCAATGTAGATAATAAATCAATTTTAGAATTGAATAAACCACATACATGCTTATCTCTTTTTTTACTTCTAGAATAAATTAAGAGTCAGATAGTCACTAAAAAATCTAAGTGTTGTGATCTCTTTAGATATTTATATAATTATCATGTGCCCTTATCAAAGCATAAGAATCAATCTTAGTGTTTTACATTCAAATGTATGATTGAATGCCATATCTATTGATTTGTATTAAATTAAAAAGTTTAATATTAATTTTATTAATATCAATCATTAATCGAGACTATGTTAAAATATATTAGTGAACCCATACACATATAGAATAGTGTGAAGCCTTAGGTTTTGCATTAGGGCTTCAAATTTTAGATTTAGGGTTTTAATTTTATATTTAATTTAAGATTAGTTCTTAATAATAAACATTAATCATGACCATGTTGAATGAAAATTAATGGTTAGCATAAGTAATAAAGTTACTATTTTTCATATTTTTCAACATAGATATTATATCTTCTTTAGATCAATTATGTAAGACCATGAGTAGCAAAGATTAAATCTAAATTAACTAATAAATCTAAAGTTACCAATTAAAAACCTATTTTTACTACTAGATAGAAAAAGGTATGCTTGAATCATCTAGTTCATTCCCAAAAATTTTAGAATGCTGACAATTACCATCCAACTTTTAATATTGGACCTTAGCTTATATTGGATTGTGTTGTCCATGTTTTTACAATATAAATGGGTAAGGTGAGCCATCTAGTATTAAAAACTGAAGGACCTTACCATAACCTTCCTCAACCCCCACCCCTACCCCAAACATGCTAATCAACCTACGAGGTATGATATTATGGATCAAATAAATAATACCCATGCCAAAATTTCTATATTAGAATTTATTTCAATAATGCTTGTTTGCAAAGATATTATCTATGAAACATTACATGATATAACTTTATCAAAAATGTAAAACCACCTTGCATGGTTTTATACTTAATACATTATGATGGGTGGAATAAAACATTTCTTTTGAAAAGTAATATTTGCCTCCTAATCCCTTTATAGATCAACATATACCTTTGTATATTAAATTTAAAGTAGAAAATAACATATTTAAGTAAGTTTTTGTTGATAATGTATTAGGGTTAAAATTTTATAATATCTCCTCTTTGAACCTACTTTATATTCAAGTAGAGGATATCAACTATTCAAATACAAATATTTAGATATTTAATAACATTGTGGAAAAGGTATTAGGAAAAATGGCACTACATATTACCATGGGACCTATCCACCACCACCATACACACTATAATAGGAATCCCATCTATTCAGGTTGAGGTTGATAATTTTTTATCATTGAGTACAATTAGTACATTTGAATGATATCCATAGTTTGTCAGGTCATGCCTAATGACCTTAATTAAAATATTATATTAGTGAGACCATGTATTCATGTGATGAATGTAATTACTTCTACCTTATGTGCATGTTTAAAGTTTAGCAATCGAGTATATATATAAACACACACACATGCGTGCGCACGCACGCACGCGCACACACACACACACACACACACACACACACACACACACACACACACACACATTTTGGGTCAAGAATCATTCAAGTATTATGCATTAACCCAACCCAATAACCTTTAAATTCCTCATATGTAACCATATTCTCAAGGATCTAAACCAATTGAGGCACCAATATCTTCTTTTACTCTAATTTAATCATCATCTACATATCATAGTCAATATGCTTTTGGGATATTTACAAAAAATGGGTTACACAAGACAAGGATTAGGGTGACATGCATAATTCATGATTAACCTCATCCAAGCATCTAATAATAAAAAATGATAAGATATTAGTTATACATAAAAATAAACAAAAATTAAGAAAGGAATAATCATATAGGCTAATAATTGTATACATTTATTCAAAGTATAATTAGAACTAGCACAAGAAGTTAATCATACATAAACACTATAGCTAGGTATACCTTGAGTTGATTGATTACACAAATTTATTAGAGATTTGGAGAGTAGATGCATTTTTAAATGATGAATCTCTCCTAGAATACCTCGGGGTATATGAGGAACTTCCTTCATTATACCATAAGAATATGTTTCCTCACACAACTACCACCTATACATACTTTGGAGAAAGTGAAGACACTAATGTATATATCTAAGTGGATGATCTAGAAACCATCCTAATATCACCATATATGGAAGATAGATAACCTCCAATTAAAGAAGAGACATTATAAGTTTTTTATGGAATAGATAAGGATACTAGACGTACTACTAGTAATTTTGCTACAAAAATATGAATGAAAATCACTTGAAAATTTTATATGTGACTACCCAAAGATATTTGCATGGGCTTACTCAGATATGCCAATAATTGGTCCCAAAATTACAATATATAATATTTTAATTTATCTAGACTCTAAGATAGTATAACTAAATATTTGTAAAATTCATCCCAAATTTGTGTTGTTGGTAAAAGAATAAATATAAATCTTATTATATTTAATATTTATTTGATTCATTCATTATCCTAAGTGGGTTTCTAACATAGTTCCAGTTTCAAAACCTAGTGGATAGTATCGGTGTAGTATATATTATCAAGACTTGAATAAACATTATCCTAAGAAAATATTTCCATTTCCAAACATTAATATCATTATTGCCTCTACAACTAGATATGAGATGTTATCATTACTGGATGGGTTATTAGAATATAAAAAAATAAAAAATAAATCCAAAAGGTCAAGAAAAAACATCATCTACTATACCATGGAAAACATTTTGTGATGTGATCATGTTATTTAGGTTGTAAAATCATGGTAATACTTAAAAATGAGCCATGACCAATATATTTCATGACTAGATACATAAGATAGTGGAGGACTATGTGGGTGCCCTAATTATAAAATATAAATAATAGTAGGTTCATGCTCTAGATTTGTGGAAATGTTTTCAATGGTTACATAATTAAAATTTGCACTTAATCTAAAATAAATGTGTATTTAGGGTATATGTATGGAAATTATTGGGCTACATAATATCTCAATGAGGCATTAAGATAGATCCAAAAAGGTAAAATATATTTCAGACATGCCTCTATCAAAAGACCTGTCTCAATTGCTATAATTATAAGGAAAACCATAGGAAATAAGAAATTTTATGGCATACTTAGCTAATACAGCCCAACACTTCATGAGAATACTAAAAAAGCATATAAATTTTTAAAGTGATGTAAATTTTCAAAAAAATTTTGATGCAATCAAATAATATTTACTTAATCCACCTATTCTCATTTCTCTAACACCATATAGACATTTACTACTATATATCCTAGCTACAGATCATGAATTATAGGATTTATTAACACAATATGATGATGATAACATAGATTGGGTCATGTACTAAATCAATCATACACTCATTGAATATGATAAAAATTACAATACTATGGAAAATCCATACCTAGCTCTTATTTTTGTTGCACATAAATTGTGAGACTACATGCTTAACAATTAGAGACAAGTTATCACAAATGTAATCCACTCAATTTTCTTATGTAAAAGACATAATTATGAGATGCATATATCAATGGGTAATGTTACACATATAATTTGATATAAAATTTGTGTCTCAAAATTTTATAAAAGGACAAATTATTGTAAACTAACTAGATACAACTCCACTTATAGACATAATACTAATAAATGATGGGTTTTAAGATAAATTTACTTCATATCACATATATGATGATATTTAGACCATGTAATTATTGGGGTCATCAAATATCTCTAACCATCCATTAATTTACAAAACCTTGGGTAGTGGGTGAGAGCCAAAAGTTGTACCCAAAAATCACAATGCATAGATGAGTCAAGTCCCATGTTAAATAGCTCAAAAAAGAGAGATAAAAAAGGAGTGAATGTGTAACTCCCACATGAAAAATTTTGGAGGTCACATGACAATTGGTTATTGTTAAAATATTCCCATACCTAGAATAGCCAATCAATGGTGACTCCCTCTTAGAATGTAACTCCTCCATGACAAGCATACACCATAGTAAGTTAATAGAAAAAATGTGAAGGTAAACTAAAAATTAACAAACCTACACTAATAACCCCTAAAGCATAACTTAGGTGGGTATAAGAATTAGGTTCAGATAATGAGGCTTGATGAGGTACCCAAACACAATGCAACTCCCATAAAATGGAGCAAAGGAGAAAACCCTAGGAAAAAAATCTTCCCCTAAAATAGAGAAAAGAGAAATAATGCATTCTCTAAGGATTTCAGGAATAGATGAAAATTCATCCACAAGTGAGATAAATATATCACATAGAGAGATGAACTAAGAAATCCCCATAGAAGATGCTAAATCTAATTGCAGTACAACTCATAAAATGATGAATGCTATTGACAAGATCCTATGCCTGAAGACTAAATAATATCCATCTACATTGAATAATGTTTCTTACTTTTTTTAAAGGAATAAAATTAATGTTGTATAGGATGTATAACCATTTTATAGTGTAATATAAGGGCAAAAATACAAAGATATCTGAAAGAGGTCCAAAAATAAAGTGTGGCATAGGTCTAGCAAGATCATGCATAGGAACTAAATGTAGTTCCATTAAATTGAACCTATCAGAAGAAAGACATGGAACATTCAATGAAAGAATGTTCATGTGAAGGAGTCTATCTCAAAAATTATCAAAACTGAAGAAGTTCATGCAGATGAAGCACATAGATTTGCAATATGAATATCCACATGAACATATGAGTCATCAAATCTCTCATTGGGTTTACTCACACTAAAAATAGTAGACTCCTTTGAATTATAATATTTTTAAGGATTTCAAAGAATTAAATATTGAATAGGGAAGGAAGTAGAATCTATAATTAGATAACTAAGGTCAAGCAAAGTTTCATCTTTTAATGGTGGCTCAACACAAGGAAAAACATGGTCCACCATGAATGTGTCATCATAAGAGATAGGAATAAGAGGAGGGAGTAAAATATTATTTGAAGAGATAATAAGAAGAAGAGGAGGATGATTAATATATATTAGTAGGATATATTTGAAATGAGACTATAGGATGCTCCAAATAGTGCAAAGACATGTTTTATGTTCTACATGGTAATGAATATCCATGGAAATGTGTAATAATAACATACCAAGAACCTTATCACAACTATTATCTCACTTATTTTATTGACCTGGGTCAAAATGGGAATGGATCTATCCATATAATAATGGATTAAAATTCTTATTTGTGATAAATTATTCTATGTAAGCATGCAATAAGCATAGTTGGTATTTCTAGGAAGAGCCACTGATGTAGAGTAAAGTATCCTCATCTACTGATATCTCTCAAGTGGAGTTGACATGACTGAGAGAAGACACCAAAGAAGTGAAATGAGAAAAAACATTGCACAAGTGACAATGCATGCTCAATGAATAGATGTCAAGATCAACAAATAATACATCCAAGAATACAATACCAATTACTGTAAATGACACCAAAGTGTCACACAAGTCATAAAACTTGATTTTGCACATAATATAAAAATTAACACCCATAGTGACCCCTCTACGATAATCAATAATGACCCCCCCCCCCAAAAAAAAAAGTTTACATGTACAATACATGCTCAATTTGAGGACATTGAACTCGGTCTATAATTCTTCTAGACATGTAAGAGTAAATAGTACACAAGTGTCAATACATGTCTCAACAAGTGGAATCTAGACATAGTTGAAAATTCATCCAAATGTGATAAATTAGTTTAATTGACATAAAAAATACACAACTAAAATTGTAAACTAGTGAATGAGAGGATGTTGGGCTTTACTGATAATGTGTCTATGTACAAATCTCAACAAAAAATATAAAATGATGTTGTGAGGAGATCTAACTACCAATAAGATCATACCTCACCTTTTGGTAGAATAATATAAATTAGAATTATTAAATAAGGGGCTATGATATGAGGGTCTAGGGGTGGTATCCCCTAGCAGGGTCAAGGGTTAACACCCTTACAGGGTCTAGGAGCATTGTTGTGGGCACAATCCCTATCATGATATATGAAAGGATTGAGGGGAATCACCCCTCATGCCAAATGTAATTTTAAGCTTGTATGGCCCTTGGATTTATCCAAAAAACATTAATTTTATCCAAAAAATGGTACCTAGAATGGATGTTGGTTACCACCGAAAATGTGTCAAAATGAGAAGGATATGCAAAAGAGATGAATAGAAATAAATAAGAGAAGGAGAAAATAAGGTTTAATTGTTAGGAGGTTTGGACACCTTCCCAAACTAGACCTCACCCTCCATATTTGATAAACAAAAGAGGTATGAAATAAGGTAAAACAACAATTTCCCTTTATATCCTCATTCACAATGACAACATTGTTTTTATACAAAAAATAATAAAAAACCAAATATATTATTTTATAAAAAATTACCCTACAAGTTAATGACCATTACCACCACCCTAAATAAAATCTGCCACCTTAGAATATATTGTTTTATACAAAAACAATCAAAAAGAACTAATGCATTAAAGCTTAAAGTTTTGAACTCCCCACTTTTTAAATAAATCAATCTTCCTCCTTTTATTAAAACATATTAATAATATAGATGCATGAAATGTTTTTAAATAAGGTAACTTTGAAATTTAAATATCATATCCAAAAATAAGGTAAAACCACCCAAAAAGAAAGAATACCATAAATTGATGATGAATTATTTCATGAAATAACCAAATGTGCAAAAAAATAGTATTTAAACTAAAGAGAGGTGTTGCCAACCAAATTAAGAAATGGGATGGGTGAGAAGAGTTCCTAGAAGTGGATGAAGGCCATTATATCATGTTTTAATGTCAATATAGAGGCCAATAGTAGGTTTCCAAGGTTGTGTAATGGATTTGCATGTCAAAACCATGTTAAACCAAGATGAAAATGCATTGATAGTGGTTAAATTAGAGATATAACCAGGCTAGTAAACCCTTAATCTCCCAACATAACTCAAAAAAGGTCAACATAAGGTGGAGGGATAAGAGCAGGCTAAGAGAGGAAATAATAGGTTATGATACCATGGGTTTTATTGTAAAATAAAGGTGAATGTACAGGGCCTAAGCATAGCCAAATGTACAAGTTCAGTCATAAGGAAGGAAGCCCTTTTCACAGAATGTGAGCTCAATTTAAAATTTGATGTTGATAGTGACTAAAATATCCAAGGATGAGTTGAATCTCGATGAAGGGATTTAAACATCAAGCAATGTGTTTGGTGGGGTCTCAAATCAGGCTAGGTTTTAAGCTAGGCTTCAACAAGGGTTGGGTTTTGATCTTGGTTAAATCAAAATGAAGTATCTGGCAAAACAATCATAAAAATATGAAAGAAAACCCTATCCTTGAAAAAATAAAATAATAACCTAATATTTTATCAAATCCTTACTAACAACATTTTCTAATACCACATTAGATTCATCCAAGATCTCTAACCAATCAAGACTGCATGAAATCTTAGGTAATGGGTGAGATCCAAAAGTTTTACACACAAAGAATAATTCATACAGGATTTAAGTCCTGTGCTAAATAAATCACAAAGAAGAGGTATAAAAATGAGTAAATGTGTAACTCCTAGAATACAAGTGGTGGAGGTCACATAATAAGTGGTGGTGGTCAAAATATTCCCATTTCTAGAATAGCCAATCAATGGTAACTCCCACTTAGAACATAACTCCTCCATGATAAGTGTACACCTAAACAAGATGATAGAATAAATGTGAAGGTAAACTAAAAATGGAAAATCCTACACTAATAGTATTTTGATGATTCTAAATGTGTAATAGTTGATGGCATTGGTATAATTGTTATACCTTGGGGCAACCTATGCCAGTTTCATATCATTTTGGATTTTTATGTACAAATTACATAGAAATATATGAGGCATTGACATTTGAGTTATTTACATCATGAAAATTACAAATAAACTCACTATGGATATTATTAGGAATTAATCCTAACATTTAGGTATGAAAATAAAATAATATATTAGATAATTTTAAGTGATTAATTTAAATCACGTAGAATAGGGGTTTATGATAAGTTATTAAGAGATTTTATGGGATTAGTTTTATCTCCTATTTTTTATGATATTGTGGTCCTATGAATGTAATACATTACATTTGAATAAACATGTTATTTTAATCTACCCCAAATTATTTGTGCCTATAGACATTTCAGAGCCTTTGGTTATTCACAAGAATGGGACATTTCCCATCACTGGTATCAGATCATATTCTTGAACCTCTCTATAAATTTAGTCTTGATCATAATAGGATTGATCAGTGTAGACCATGTGAGAAAGTCCTTTCATCATCTCTGATTTTGAATCAGTAGTGTAGACCATGTTCTGTATTCAAAATTATTGATTTGATGATAAATCTCTATAAATTTAATTTTATTCATATATTTTTGTATATATTTTTATATATGTTGTTTGTCTTCTAGACTTAGACATTTAGCACTAGTTTTATTTTCTCTATGTTGGACTCCACCTGACTCAGACCAAGCTATGGAACAAGGATCCAACCTTATCTTCATTAGATCATTCTTTCCCATTTAATTTGGTGGCTTAACACTCAACTCGATTAGACACCCTAAAACTCATTCCAAATGGGTACCTATCAACTTGCCCATATCAACTTCAAATTGGTGTAGCTCTTCCTAAATCCAACTAGGATCAGCACAATTCTAACTCATAGATCATTGGTGAGTTCCCTATATTGATTCAATTCAACTTTGACTTAGTATTGGATTCACCTCTGACATGCCTCCTAATGAGGTCTTCAATTTGGGAATTCCATCCATACTCTACATTGGACTTAGGATTAATAGCACACGATGTTCTATCTCTCTCAATGCTACATCTCCATCCTCTATCTCAAACCTGAATAGAAATGGAAACCTTCTCACATGAAATTTATAAAGTGACACCATCTTAAATATATAGAGGTATTCAATCCAAATATTCCTTTCATTACCATGGTATTAAGATACATGACCTCCATCTATAGATCTGTTAATCATCCATAGTCCTCTCCATAGCTCTCTCCATTCTCTAATACTCATCATACATATTATACAACATACTATCCACAAAGAAACTAACAAATATATGGAACAAATAAAAAAATTTCAATGATATTAATTAAAACAGTAACAAAAAATGGTATAGATTGGCATAATCAAATTATGTATGAAATTTGGGCCTATTATACAAGTTTCTACACACCAACTAAAGCTACACATTACTCTCTTTGTTATGAAATAAAAGTGGTATTAACTTTAAATTTAGAGATGCCTTATTTTCATGTTTCTTTGAAAAATATAATCAAATGTAATGGATATTAAGAGAAGTGATTACATGAACTAGAAATATTAGATGACAGATACATACAGTCTATTGAAAATATTAAAGTATACCAATATTTTATCAAAAGGGCATATGGAAATAAAGTTTTAAAATGTGAATATCAAATTGTATACCTGGTACTAAAAGATAATTTAAAAAAATACCAATATTGATATAGAGAACAAAGGCAAATTTGAGAAAAAATAGTTAGGCCCATTTGTGGTTATAAAGAAGGTAGGTATATGATCTTATCGATTAGCTACTCTAGAATGGAATCTTGTGAAGAAACCTATGAAAATCATGAATGTGCACTGATATTATACATGATTATATATGTCCCAAAAAAAATTATAAAATACATAAATATTCAAATATTCCAAAGTTCCAAATTCAGTACTTGAGTATGACAGATTGCTTGTTACACTATTACGTGTGTTATTTATAATTTCTTAGATGGAAAATTATTTACATAAACACATGAATTTCATAATATCTAATTATTATTTATGACATAAATGATACACATGAATCAAATGCTGGTTTTCTCTTTACTCAATGGCCATACTAATATTGGGGCATCTTATTCCATAAATTTCACTATTATAGGTCATATATTTTTATTATCTTTGTAACATTTTGAAATACCTATATTTATAAAACATGTATTTAATGTAGGGATGTGATGCATACAACCTATTTATCAATTCACCTAACTCCAATTTCTCCTTTCTTACCTTCAATCATCTCTGGTTTGATTCCTCATACAAGTACCTTCATTCTCTCTCCTTGAAACTCTCATCATTTCTTACCTCCACTAAGCTCTTTATAATCCTTTCATGCATCTAGTCCTCTTCTTTCTCTTGAATACCTATAATATGTCACCCATATCATTCTTATCTCATTTTTCACCAAAACCATCATCTCATACACCTATTTCATCACTACACTATCATTTTTTCATTAAGTTTATTCCTTATCATGTAGTTTCATAGGCCTAAAGGCCTCATTCATATCTTCAAGGTTCTTACCTACACATCTAAGACTCCCAAGTCTATTTATCTACCCATTATAACTCTTTCACACATTGTATCTAATAACTTAACCCTCAAGGTCATAACTCTCACACAACCTACACTTTCTTCTTCAAGGCCTCTTTTCTTGTAGCCCTCTTTTCAAATAAAGCTCCAAGATTTGAATAAATTGCTCAAATTCTAGACATACCAATAACATATTCAGACACCAATTAATCTCTTACATCTTTCTACTAAATTTTAGCTCCCAACTCTCAAGGTAGACTACCTATCTCAACACCCCTTGCTCTTAATTAGGTCTCTTTAGGCCTCAAGTAATCTCATAGTCATGGACACCATAAAATAAAAACTAGTATAGTCTCTAACTCTTGAATCCTATATATAATATGAAAACACAATGGATCACCATGTTTTAGGATTTTTTCTAGGTTCAAACAAAAGTTATTTTACATTCCATTTTGAATCCTTAGCCTAAGCTTCTAGAGGCTTGTGTAGGGATGAGGGTTTACCAAAAGGAATAATTTGAGTTCTAAGTCAATTTAAATGCTAATAATGCCTAAAAATGGTCTACCCAACTTGCCTTTAGCTTTTCCAACCACTAGTTGATCTTGATCATTCATACAATGTCTCCAACATGCAATGATATATAATTTTGAGTTACCTTTAACTAGACTATGTGAAGGCTTTAGCTATATCATGAAATTATAATTATAATTTGAGTGTTTAAATAAGTTATAAGTCCATTTTAGGGTCTAAAAAAGACTCTAAAACTCTACCAATATCTATTTTCCTTGGATCTATGACAAAAACACTTCAATAATCCAATATAAAAAGTTTCATCTTTAACAGGGGACTGTGTGTAGGTTTCTTATACTCTTACACTACTATATGGAATTATAAGCCTCCAGAGTGATGATCCTGATTTTAAGAAACCCTATAATTTTTTACTTCTTTGAAACCATTCAAAAATCACATCAATAATCACCAAACATGCATCTTTTAATTGGCTTTTTTAACTATGCTAACACAAAATTTCTCACAGCTAGACTGTGTTACATAGGAATCCACTCTTATCTCATAATATATTGATAATAATTCATTATATAAAAATTATATACATTATAAATTTTCTCACATGTCCTTAATCACACAAATACTTCCTTAAATCATTTTTTCTATATTGATTTCAATGCATACAAAATAGTTAAGCATAAATTTCTTACAATGGAAGCAGAGTTCCTCTATTTCTTAATGTATCTTGACATTATACATCTAAAATATTTTAGGTTATCTTAACTAATATCCTACTACCACACTCCTACAAATCACCACATTTGTCTACATATATTCCATCTATTTAAGATGCTAACAAACAAGAAAACTTCCTTTTTTCTACCAACTTTCACGTAGGGTGGCAGTTATAACTGTATTTCTTAGCTCATGTCTCTCATTTTCATGATATTCACATTAAAACCCATTAACACATTCATTTATTAACATTTAGGACCTTTTCAAAACTTTTTATAACAATTACCTATCCCCCAAATCCCAAAATTCCACTTTAAACCTAGTTAGGAAATTTAAATTTTCAAATTAGCCATTTTGGCAGGAAACTAGAAAAGGCCTCAAATATAAAAATAAAAATTTATATAATAACTCTAACACATAAAAAAGGACCTTATAAGATCTATATGAACCTCAAAATACCAAATATGGTCATTAAGAAACTTATCAAACATACTAAATCCTGTATTACATGGTGATGCTCTACATTAAACTCCCAAAGTGGGAAAATTTTGAGCTCCTTGTAAATTTTGCTTTGTAAAACATATTTCATGATTAAAAATTCTTTGTATTATCATATTATGATCTTATATTGCTTTTATTCCTTTTATCTATCTCATTTCTCCTCAACATGTGCCTTTATCTTTATCTTTTTGTCTTATTTTGATTCTTTGTCAACTCATCCTCTATCTCTATGAGGTATAGGACTTGCTGAAACTCCTTGTTCACTTCATATTCTATCTTATACATATCTAATTTTTATTATTTATACTCTTCCTTCAATTACTGATTCTCCTTTTTCCATATTTCTCTTAACCAATAAATTTATTCTTTGTTGTTTATGTTTGGTTCTTGTAATCATGGATGGTCTTGCTTCTCAATCATGACTTCTTCATTCTCATGCTCTAATGGATTCTCATAATTCTTATCTTACTTAATTCTTGTCAAACTCTCATTTATATCCTCTTTTTCTACATTCTTGTGGAATTCCACCTTCCCATGGTGAGTCAACTCATAGCTTATTTTCTCATTTTGCATTGGCATATCCTTATTCAATTCAAATTTACCAAAACATAACATTTCTTGGTAACCTTATATATTTATATTATCATTAATACCTTCAACCAACTTAGACATAATAATTCCAATTGACCATCTTAATTTATTACCTTCTTCTTTATTTATTAGTTTGCTTTCTTGCTTACTTACTTATATATGTCCATCATGTTGTAAATCAATTTAGATACCTATCAAAATGTGTATCTATTAAGTCCCTATTAACTCATGCACAACACTTATGTCTACACTTAATTTTATAGTATATACTCTGTCATTTTCTTCATCATTTATGGCATACTCCAAACTTAGCATTTTTGCTTACAATTTATCCCAACTTCCATATACAAATAGCCAGTCTTGTTGCTTACCTAGTAACTCTCTTTCACCTGCCATCTATTGGTTAAACTCTTTAAGTGATTCAAGTAATAAAAATTAATAGTTTTTATCTTCATACCTCTTAGCCTCATCCTCTTTATTCAATCTTTCTTATTTAATGCCTTCCATGAGGCATCTTCTATACATGGTTATCTAATCAGCTTCTTCATCCATGGAAGCATGTTGCTCATGCTTATTATCCTTCATGTTTTCAATTTTTATATCCTCAAAATGGACTTATTCTTATTTCACTTTTGTACCTACATACACACATGACAAGAAATTATTAGATTTCAAAACTTGATGGTTTCTTGTCTCCATCTTCACCTTCTTATGTTTCTTTGCCTTCATGGCTATCTCCTTCCTCACAGGGTGATGATCACCTCTCTCTTGTTCATTCATCATAGACATCTTCATATCCTCCTTGAGATACCTACATAACAAATTATTTTTCTTCTCATGGTCTCTCATGACCATCTTTATTATTTTCTCTATGAGTATCCTTATATGCCACTTAACCTTGTTATTATTCATAACCCAACCATACCATTGGCTATCTTCTTCTTACATGATCTCCATCAAGATATTTATACACTATAACCTTTTGTTTATCTCACTCATCTCTTTTTAAACATCCAAACCTCCTATATTTAGGTCTTTAGTTCTCTTTATCTCCTTATGGTAGTCTAGCCCAACCAAGCCCTTCTTGATGAAAATCATTGTCTAAATTTTTTCCCAATTGTGTTGAGTAATTATCACAATTTTTCTAGCATAGATATTATGCACTCAGATCTTCAAATTCATACCCTTTATTTTACCATCCGATTTGTCCATCAACTTTTTACTAGTTTAATTTTATTTTCCTTATTTTCAATTCATAGTGTTTGGCACATGTAAACATCATATCCACACATTGTATTAAAAATGTCAAGATGTTTGCCTCAAATAAATCACTTTTAGAAAGGTGAGTTGTCATGGAACTAAAAAATTTTAATTTAAGCCTATTATAAAATTCTTCCTTATCTGCATGTCCAATATGAGAGTCTTTAACCTTAGGATAGTCACTCTTTTATACTAACATAGGATCAAAACCCATATATTTATGCTTCATCTTTGTTGTTTGTGAAATATGAAGAGCTACATTGCCAAATACATGTATATTTATGTATAGATCATGAAGAATAAAATGTTGATGTCATTACAATGAGAGGATAATAGTGGTCATGAAAATACCTTTGTCAATTTAGAATACTTTTTAAATGAGAGTATAAATAACCAAGAACCATGTTGTACTCATGGAGCTAAAAAAACTCTTCCTTTCTAAAAACTTGTGAAAAAAATTAACAAATATTGACAATAGCTACATGACAGAGAAGTATTCAAAAAATTAGAACTTTTAACTATACCTGTGAGAAGATCCACTTTCAGGAAGAAAATTATAAAGAGTCAAAATTTTGGTAGTGATCCACAAATTTAAGTAGAAATGATGAATGAAATGAGTTTTGAACCATGTTTTATAGGTGTTGGGGGAGTGTAAAGCATTATTTATTCTCAAATTTTACTATTTTAAACTTTTAATATTTATAAACACACCCAAAAATATCACCTAAGAAATGACTTAACATTTTTATAATTTTTTGACTTGAGGAATGATCTGATCATGATATTTGTTATTACTAGACTCAGGGCCAAATTTGACTTGATGAATTTTAGGAAAAACCCTATTAATAAAAGTTCATAATAAATTTCATTGACAAAATTAATTAAACTATCATCCTCATATATCTACAACATCATTTTGCACATATTAATGCATACCCTTTCAATTCCCTAGAATGCAAGTACATTAAAGTCCACCATGCATCAATAGTATGGAAATGTGATCGTATTTATATTAAAAATTCAAATGAGAACCATTGCTCATGTATTAAAAGAATAACTCATTTTTATAGGTTAATGAGAATGGAGAATTTTTTCCCCCAACATAAAGAGATTGTAAGCAATAAAAATACAAGCCTATATATAACTAGTGTTTTTTTTAGACATGCATATTTCTAGTGATATATGTCATGGTTTGACCAAAAGTTTAATCAAGAGATAGAACAACCACATGACTCCTCTTAAATTTTGTTGCACAAAAATATCACAAGACTATGGTCTACCACATCCATTTATCTACCCATTATAAATGTTTCACACATCATATCCAATAACATAACCTTCAAGGTTAGAACTCTCACACAACCTTCACTTTCCTCTTCAAGGCCTCTTTTCTTATAGCCCTATTTTTATATAAAGCTCCTAGATTTGAATAAACTACTCAATGTCTAGACATAAAAATAACATATTCAGACACCTATTAATCCCTTACATCTCTCTACTAAATTTTATCCCCCAACTCTCAAGGTAAACTACCTATTTCCACACCACTTACTCTCAATTAGGTCTCTTTAGGCCTCAAGCAATCCCATAGTCATGGATACCATACATTAAAACCTTTTACAGTCTCAAAACTCTTGAATCATTTATATAATATGAAAACACAATTAATCACCATATTTTAGGATTTTTGGTAGGTTTAAAAAAAAATTATTTGACGTTCCATTTTAAAACCTTAGCCTAAGCTTATAGAGGCTTGTGGAGGGTCGAGGGTTTACCAAAAGGAATAATTTGAGTTATAAGGAAAATAAAATACTAATAAGACCTTAAAAATTTATACTCAACTTTTTTTCATCTTTTCTAACCACTATTTGAACTTGATCAATCATGCAATGTCTCCAACATGCAAGGATATAGAATTATGAGTTACCTTTAACTAGACTGTGTGAAGGCTTTGGCTATTTTATGAAATTGTAATTATAATTTGAGTCTCTAAATGAGTTATAAAGTCATTTTAGGGTCTAAAAAAGACTCTAAAACTATTTCAATATCAATTTTTCTTGGATCCATCACAAAAACACTTCAATAATCTAATATAAAAAGTTTTTATCTTTAATAAGGGACTATGTGTAGGTTTCTTATAATCTTCCACTAAAATATGGAATTTTAATCCTATAGAGTGATTATCCTCATTAAAAAAAACCCCTCTAAAATTTTATTTATTCTAAAAAATTCAAAAATAACATAAACAATCACCAAACATACCTCATTTAATTGGCTATCTTAACTATGCTAACATTGAATTTATCACAACTAGACTATGCTACAAAGGAATCCACTCTTATCTTAGAGTATATTAATAATAATCCATTATATCCAAATTATACAAAATATAATGTCCTTAATCACACAAATACTTCTTCAAATCATTCTTTCTATATTGATTTCAATTCATAAAAAATAGTTAAGTACAAATTTCTTACAAAGGGAAGAAGAGTTCCTCCATTTCTTAATTTATCTTGACATTATACCTCTATAATATTTGAGGTTATATTACCTAATATAATATTTCCACACTCCTAAAACTCACCATATTCATCTACATACACTCCATCTACTTAAGATGCTAACAAACAAGAAAACTTCCTTCTTTCTACCTACTTCCATGTAGGGTGGCAGTTATAACATGCATTTCTTAGCTCATATCTCTCTTTTTCTTGATATTCACGTTAAAAACCATTAAAAATTAATTTATTAAAATATATGACCTTTAAAAACATTTTATAACAATTACCTATCCCCCAAAGCCCAAAATTCCACTTTAAACCTAGTTAGGAAATTTAAATTTTCAAATTAGCCATTTTGGCAAGAAACTCTAAAAGGACTCAAATATAAAACTCAAAGTTTCTATAATGACTTTAACACTTATAATAGGACCTTATAATACCTATATCAACCTCACAGTACCAAATATGGTCATTAAGACACTTATCAAACATACTAACTCCTTTATTGCATGATAATGCTCTGCATGAAACTCCCGAAGTGGGAAAATTTTGAACTCCTTGTCAAATTTTCTTTGTCAAACTTATTTCATGGATTAAAATTAAAATAATTATGGGATTATGATATTATCTTGATTTTATTCCTCTTATCTATCTAATTTCTCCTCAACATGTGCCTTTGTCTTTGTCTTCTTGTCTTGTTTTGATTCTTTATCAACTCATCTTGTATCTCCATAAGGTATAGGACTTGATAAAACTCCTTGTTAAATTAATATTATATCTTGTCCATATTTAATTTTAATTCCTCATACTCTTCCTCCAAATACTCATTCTCACTCTGCCATCTTTATCTTAACCAAAAATTTCTTCTTCATTTTTCATGTTTGGTTCTTGTAATCATGGTTGGTCTTGCTTCTCAATCATGACTTATCCTTCATTATCATGCTCTAATTGATTCTCATAATTAATATCTTAATTCATTCTTGTTAAACTCTCATCTATATCCTCTATGGATACATTCTTTTGGCATTCCACCTTCCCATAGTGAGTCAACTCATAGCCTATTTTCTCATTTTGTATTGGCATATCCTTGATCAATTCAAATTTATCAAAACATAAAATTTCTTGGTAATCTTATATCTTCATATTATCATTCATACCTTCAACCAACTCAAGCACAATAATTCCAATTCAATATCTTAATTTATTACCTTATTATTTCTTTATTAATTTTTTTATTTCTTACTTGCTTATATCTCTCTATCATGTTGCAAATCAATTTGCATACCTATCAAAATGTTTTTATATTGAGTCCATATTGACTCATGAACATCACTTATGTCTACACCTATTTTTATAGTATAGACTTTGTCATTTACTTCATCGTTGATGACATGCTCTAAATCTATCATTTTTACCTACAATTTATCCCAACTTTCATATACAAATAGCTAGTCTTGTTGCTTACCTAGAAAATCTCCTTCACCTACCATCTATTGGTCAAACTCTTTATGTGACTCATGTAATAAAATTTAATAATTTTTATCTTCATACCTCTTTTCCTCATCCTCTTGAATCAATATTTATTAATTTATGTCTTCCATAAGGCATCTACTATACATGGTTGTCCAATCAACTTATTTTTCCACATAAGCATGTTGTTCATGCTTATTCTCCTTCATGTTTTCAAATTTTATTTCCTAAAAAGTGACTTATTCTTATTTCAATTTTATACCTACATAAACACATGACAATAAATCCTTATATTTAAAAACTTGAGGTTTTCTTGTCTCCATCTTCACCTTATTATGGTTATTTACCTCCATGACTATTTCCTTCTTCACAAGGTGATGATCACCTCTCTCTTGTTCATTCATCATAAACATACTGATATCTTCCTTGATTTACGTATATAAAAACTTATTTTTCTTCTCATGGTCTCTCATGACCCTCTTTCTTATTTTCTCCATGAGTATCCTTATATGCCACTAAACCCTCTTATTCTTCATAACCCATCCATACCATTAGCTATCTGCTTCTTTCATCCAAGATATTAATACTCTCTAACATTTTATCTATCACATTCATCTATTTTTAAACATCCAAACCTCTTATCTTTAGGTATTCTTTTCTATTTATCTCCTTATCATAGTCTAACTTAGCCAAGCCCTTATTCTTGATGAAATTAATTATCTACATTTCTTCCCAATTGTGTTGTGAATGTTCTGGCATGGGTATTATGCACTCAAATCCTTAGAGTGATACCCATTATTTTGCCATCAACTCACTACTAGTTTGATTTTATTTTCCTTATTTTTGGTTCATAGTGTTTAGCACATTCAAACATAATATCCACACATTGTATTAAAAATGGAAAGTTGGCTACCTCAACTAAATCATTTCTATAAAGGTGAGTTTTCATTGAACTATAATTTTATACCTTAAGCCTATTATAGAATTCTTTTAGATATACATGTCCAATCCAATAGTCTTTTACCTTGGGATACTCACGCTCCTATACCAACATAAGATCAAAACACATATATTTATGCCTCATCTTTGTTATTGGTGAAAAATGAAGAGCTACATCACCAAGGACATGTATATTTATGTACATATCATGAGGAATAAAATGTTGATGTCATTACAATGAGAGGACAAAAATGGTCATGAAAAATCCCTCTGTTAACTTAGAATACTTTTAAAATGAGAATAACCAAGAACCATGTTATACTCACAAAGCTAAAAACTCCTCGTTTTTAAAAACTTGTGGAAAAAAGGAATAAAGATTGATATAGCTACATGACTGAGAAGTATTCAAAAAAATGTAAATCTCAACTATATTCATAAGAAGATCAACCTTTCGGGAAGAAAATTATAAAGATTCAACAATTTGGTAGTGTTCTAAAATTATAAGTAGAAAGGATGAATGAAATGAGTTTTAAAGCATGTTTTGTAGGTGTTGGGGGAGCATAAAGCATTATTTATTCTAAACTATTACTATTTTAAACTTTTAATATTCATAAACACACCCAAAAATATCACCTAAGAAATGACTTAAAATTTTTATCATTTTTTGACTTGAGGAATGATCTGATCATGATATTTGTTATTAATAGACTCAGGGCCAAATTTGAATTGACTAATTTAAGGAAAAACACTACTAATGAAGTTTACAATAAATTTCATTGACAAAATTTACTAAACTATCATCCTCATGTATCTACTACATCATTTTTCACATATTAATTCATAATGCCCTAAAATGCAGGTACATTAAAGTCTACCATGCATAAATAGTATGGAAATTTGATATTATTCATATTATAACTTCAAATGGGAATCATTGATCATGTATAGAATGAAGAATGCATTTTGATAGGTTTATAAGAATGGAGAATTATTTCCCCCAACATGATGAGAATGTAAGAAACAAAACTTTAAGCCTACATATAACTAGTTATTTGTTTTAGACATGCATGTTTCTACTAATATATACCATGGCTTGCCTAAAAGTTCAATCAAGAGATAGAAAAACCATATGACTCCTCTTCAATTTTGTTACACAAAAATCTCACAAGATCATGGTTCATGGTCAAATTAAAGAGATGGATGATTATAAAAGGGAAGGTTCAAATCTAAAGGGGGTAAAAATATTTTGGGATATTCTATCCATGTATTATAATAAATAAAAATTTGGAATTACATATACCTTTTTTACCCTCAACTCCAAGAATTGAATTTTTGATAGAATTTCATGGAAGGATTATATAATTTAGATACATGTACTTTTTTTCATTTTTTAAAGTTCTAATGCTTATTTGGTTATAATAAGAATCCAATATTGACCGCCTAAATATTATGCTACTCTAGTGGTTGTGATATTTTGATTTACAGCATTTGATTCTACAAAATCTAAACAATTAAATGGTTAGAGAGAAATTATTATAAATGTTAATAATATTTCAATGAATTTGTGTTTTTATTGATGTTTTAATCCATTGCTGGCCTTATAGTGTGAACTTTCTAAGTATAGTTTAAACTTCTAAAATCTAATTATTGTTTTTCTTGGTGCATTAATAATATTACATTTAAACTAGCTAAATAAAATGAGTAATGTACTAGTTGAACAAAATGATTTATGTTTATATATTCATAACCCTATCCCTCCCCACTTCTCCATTAGAAAAAATGGTATATCTTATGTCGAACAAGATGACATATGTTTTGCTATATATATCCCCCTCAACACCTCTCCTCTCTCCAACCTTTAAAAAATTAAACAAACAAACAATGCCACTATTACAAATTATGTTACTACTAGAGAGAACCATTAAGGGAGGGTATTTGGGACTGTGGAGCCCAAACCTTGTAAGTTTTTATTATAAAAAGTGAATTAAATTTCATTTAATTTCAAATATATGTACACATAATTATAATATATTAATATTTTAGTTTATTTCATATGTAATCTTAAATTTGTATTCAAAATATTATACTAATGTTAGTTTAAATCATACGTATATCAGTTTGAAATTTAAAATAATTAATGTTAATATTGGTTTATTTCATATTACTTGCAAATGAATTATATCCTTCACTTACAATTAAAATTCAATGCCCTATCAGCATTATACTTTTGACATTCATAAAAAATTTAAATAACTTGTATACATAAGAAATATACTTGTCATATTCACAATATTTAATGTTGAAGTATACATCCACTTTCTTATTATTTTTAATTTCAAAATTTACAATAATATATACTATTCTAAAAAATTAACTCTAAACATTTTTAATTTATCAGCCTTTACACCTTCATTAACACTACTATACAAGTACCAACATAATTGAACACATCATGTAATAATCACAAAAATATTAAATGCATATTGAAAACTTTTTAACATGAAATAATAATATAAAATTAATTATTCTTATTAATCCATGTAAGTAAAAAAAACAAATAAATTTATATGAACCAATGGGATGCAAGTCCATATATTATAAAAGTTTTGAAATTGTATTTTTAGTTTGCCTATAAGGGAGAAACACTAGAATTTGAGTCGTATCCATTACATGAGATGATATTTTGGGATATGACATCTAAATCTTATATATCTTTACTTTGAAAAGTGAACAAAATTTTATTGTGGATGAAAACTAATTGTATTATATAGATAAAACATGTAAATGCAACCATACAACTATCAAATTTAGGCCTTGAGAGCATCAAAAGTTTATGTATTTCCATGCTCAAAATTTTTTGGTATAATGGGAATGTGTCACTTTTAAAAGATACAATTTATATCTTACATTCCAAAGGTAATATAAAATTATAATAAATTATATAAAAATTAAAATAGATCTTTGTTAAAATTTAAATCTTATTTTTACATATAACATTTGTTAAAAAGGTAAAATTTTATTATTAAGAAGAGTTTACATGCACACACACATCTAGATATTAACTTATTTCAATAAGAATGAAACATTTTAGAAATTATAGAGCTCTTTTGCATTTATGTATATATTGAAAGGGAATGGTAGATGTAGTGTATTAAAGGCAACATATATAGTGTACTGATGTGTTTATATGTGCTATAGAAGTTGTGGACATTATGGCAACTTTACACCACCAAGACGAAAAAATATGAGATTGTGGTAGAACCCTAGGAACTCTTCCCATATGGAATATTTAACCATGTTTGATATTCTCTAGTCATTTCAAATCACCCAATGTAGCCTTCAATTTTAATTTGAAGAAAAGTCATTTCATGTTCAAGTTAAGGTGTTTGATTGTATGTAATGTTGGTTATTTTTATATTCAACCTATATCTTGATCATTAAAGTGCTTCATATTATTGAATATTATGAAATTAGAACTACTTAAAATATACAAAATTGAGCTTTTCATATCTATAATTACCACAATTTCAAGGCACAAACCCTTTTTTTTAATTAGGAAACCAAAGGAAAAGATATTTAAAATTGATCAAATGTTAGGGACACATTTTTTAGAGATGGATAGCCATGTCCATATCAAGTAATAAATGGTATTTATCTATTTGTGTCTCTACTTATTTGCCATTTTTATATCATCTAAAATTTATAACAAACATTAAATGATTGATCATGTGCAAATAATTCATGAAAAGTGTAAGTGATCATTTCTCACATTATTCCATGTTCCCTATTGTAGTTTTAAAAAAAAAAGGTTTTGTGAGGATAGATAATAAAATTATGGAATTTTTGATTACTAAGATTGCATGGGATGCATATTAAGAAAAGCTTTTATAAAAATAAATAGGGGATATGTTACGCATTTTTAACAGGGTGGAATGTCAATTCCATGCCAATTTATTTTAATTTTAAATATTATGATAAGATCCTATAAATTCCATATTCAAGATTCGATTTATGTGCATACTTTCAAAGATAATTTGAATTAAATTAATTTTTAAATTTTATTTTCATGTATATGTAAGTGGAAAGACATTATCTTATAGGTATGTTAAGGCCACTAACTTAAGTCACTTGTATATTTAACTCTTTTGGTGTATATTTATTATAACCAGTGAAAATATATGTTATTTTATCCATCAACTCATAAAAACTTAGTATCGTGCATTACATTCCATCATGTTGAATTTAGAAGATTAAAAAAACCAAACAAGTTGCATACAAAGGGAATTACTCTTTGTATTAAATTTATCAAAATCCTCAAATTCAAAAAATGAAGACAAGATATGCTAAATGACGTATTATCTTCAAAAAAACCAATATCAAATTGAATTTTAAGATTCTTAGTCTGGGTAACTGTACCAAATATTCACATGATATTTAGAGCATGGAAGTTTTTATGCATCTATATTAAACACCTATTTTTCAAAATAAATATTTATGATAAGTTATTCTTGCATTTAGAACAAAACCTGAGAAATAAATAAAATATGGTATTAGAACAAATCAACTAAATTTTTTAATTGATTTTCAATTTAAAAAGAAAAATATTAATAGCAATTGAAGAAA
>JARHVA010000075.1:112500-120000 GCA_037957365.1 Torreya grandis
TTTTATTTTTAAACAAACTATAATGTGAAACATACATAATATTAGAATAAACATGTTTTTTATGATTCAAATTAACACAATCTTGATTTTATTTCATTGAAACATGAATTTAATGCCCTCAAAAAAATGTGGTGATAGAGTTCAAGTATAGGCTCTTTCATGCCTAAAATGTCATCCTCGATGATAATAAGATATTTGTATGAATGTAATTCATATATATATATATATATATATCAAAAAATGTATTTTTATGAACTGCATTCATGTTAATTTTACAAAATTATTCACTTTTAATGAATTCAATAAATTAAATAAAAAATATAAATAATTCACTTTAAACCAAGACCAAATATTTTTGAAACATAGGATATGAAAAAAATCAAAAGGCGCTTTGGATCATGTCCTTTATTAGGTTTGAAAAAACTTAACTATAATTTTTTTTTAGCAATGATGGTAATATGAGAAATTAAGGACCCATAAAAATCTAAAGGATTAAAAAATACAATACAAGGATTAATTTTGCTTAAAACTATAAGTGTAAATATGGATGTAAAATGAATCCCTGACATAACAAGGAAGCATGTTATATACTCTAGTACATCAAGTCATGTTGAATGATAGTGTTTCACTCCATTCCTAAAGAATATGTGTATATTAGTACTTCAAATCAAAAACTGTAAGACATAATATAACTATATCATAAATGTTTCCACTTTTTAGAAGGACTCAATAAAAAAGTTATTAACTTATAGATGCAACCCATAATGTACAACCACAACATTGTCATCTCTAGTGCAGTTATGAGCTAATGTTGAAGAGAAATAAGTTTGGCCATAACATTGTAGGAAGTTCCACACATATAATTATACAACCATACATGAAAGGTAGTATTTTTCAAATTGATACTTAAATGGTGATCATACACAATTTTAACTCACTAAAAGACCTTAACCCCTGTAGCTAAAATTTAAAAATGGGTACAAAAAAGATGAATTATACAATCATCCATGTTCAAAGCAAACACTCTTCGACAGGAACCTACAATGAGTATTCAAAAATATGGAACACAAACACTTCATATAAAATTAAATTAAAAAAATTTAAAATTTAAAAAGAATAAATAATCCACATGGTAGTAAACACAATCTAGTTGAAAGTCTTATGAATCAATACTCAATGTTTGAAAATTTATTCAAAAAATAATAATGAAACTAACCTGATTATATTAAATGTTGAAATAGAAAATTATTAGTGCTATGGATCCAATGTAAAATATAGTTTTCATGGATGGTGTTTATTCACATAGCCCACAAAAATTCACTCCCTTTGCCTAGTGAAGGTCTCATAAATTTAGATATATCATTTAGGTAATAGGTGGTAGAAATAAAGGACTAGAGGCCTGGATTTGGAGTGAGATATTTAGTTTCATAAAGGACATGGCATAGATCCTCTTAAAGATAGTAAAATTCATAACCAAAACCTAAACCAAATTGGAAAAGCAAAAAATACTTAACCAAGCCCCATCTAGAGTAAGAAAATCGATGTAACATATGGTCAACTTTCTAAAAGACTACACGAACATATCAAAAAGGAGGAAATCATGCTTAACACCTTCATATTGATATCTTTATTCCTAATCCACATGAAAATTTCAAACTAAATTTGTTAAAAATGAAAGTATTTGAAATTTCCCCCAAGTTATTCAAGGGTGAGGTTATAATTTAAATAGAAGTCCCAGGTAACTGAGTACATACATACATCTTCATAATTTTATATTGAAATTTTTAAAAAACATATATTATGAATAAAGTAATAATACTATGTAGAGGAAAACCTAAAAACCAAAAGTAAAATTGTGATTTGTTCAAATAATTTACAAATAAAAGTTCTAAATAGTACTAAAAGATCAAAACTAAAATTTACACCAACCTACATATAGATACACAAAATAACTATAATACAAAATCCCAAGTGACGAATCTCATTACCTAAAAATCAAAATGAAAAATATAATAAGAAGTGGAGGATACTCTAAATGAATTTTTTTGTCAAACACTTTTTATTATAGAAAAGGCTATGAATGTAGCCTGTCAACCATGATAGCTTATCCAAAATGGAGCCACTACTTCATAGAATGTAAATGTACCAGATGTAGAATAGGATTTTAGCTGACCAATCTAGGTTCATAGCTTTAACATGTTTAATGAATGAACACTATATAGAGGACATGTCAACATAAATAAGGATTTTTTTTATTGATATAAAAATACACTCACCCACATGTCAATCCATCCAATGATAAAAATAATAGTATACAAATTGAGATTGAGTTGGGATTGTCAATTGAAGTGGTGAAACAAACCAATTGGATACTACCGAGGACTTCAAGGGTGTAATGTAATCATATGTAAGCATAGTAAATATACATGTATGGAGAATTTTTTCAGTTTCTGCATACCAAAATTATGACCTTCATTATAGAAATCATTGTTGGAAATGGTAACAATCATCCTTATAATAAGTTTTACTACAAAGCCCATACAACCTCAACACCACATGAACTACACTATGTATCATTTTTTGTGTGTTTTATATAAAAAAGGTGAATCATAGCTTAAAATAAATTCTAGAGTAGTAAGTTAACCATCCAAAACTTTTATTTCTACCACAATGAGGTGAAAGCTAGCATAACACTACACAAAGATGAAGTTGAAGAGGAAAAAAAGATGTTTATTATCTTTGAATTGTTACAATATGATTGATGAAGGTTCACTTATGTACATGAGGACCATCTATAAGATATTTATGGGGTGACTTGATTCAAAGTCATTTCATATGATCAACCTTGATGGCAAGATAGAGAAACAGATTATTATTTTCCTTCTTCTTGATACAATGCATTTGCATCTACTCTTCCCCTTCAATAAAAATCCAAATGTAAATGGGTGTGATACAACACATATATGGTCCTATAAAAATCTAAACTAGTTAAGTGTGATTCAACATAGGTACAAATTCCTTCAATGCCCAAAATAGGATGTTAAATGTAGGTTGGTGAGGTGTTATTGCTTTTCCTCCTCAAATAAGTTGCATGAATAATAAGGATCGAGTGCCATTAAATAATGTTTAAATGTTCCACATTTGATTCCCATTAATATATTTTTGGGGATTTTAATTATCACCTATTGATTTGAATTTTCAAATGGTTCTATAGTGATACCTTACATGGTAATTTTTATGTCAGCACTCTACTGACATGTCACACCCTTAAAACATAAAAATTAAATAGTTGACAATCTAAGTTTACTATTATTGAACATTTTAATTGTTGATATGGCACCATTTAGGTGCAATGTAAGTGCAAAGCTAGGGTGCATCACTATTGATACCACCCTTAATGAGCGAATTATAAAATATGTTTCCAAAACACTTTATTTATATTTTTTCAATGTATGGGTTAGTTTTAGTTTCATTATTAGGTATAGTTAGTTTTAATTGCATCCACATTTTTCTTTCATGTACCATGAAATGATCATCAACCAACTCTCCTCAATGATGTCATCCTTTTGTTTAGTGGAAGAATATGTACTCCAAACATACTCACCATAACCAACAAGTGGTTACAATTAGCTAATTCTTCAAAACTAAATAAACATCAAATCCAACCAACATTATCAAATGAAATGAATAAAATTAAGCAATGATTAAATCTAACAAATTCACTCAATCCATACCCTAAAATCTATATCTAGTTAATTAATCAGATATTATCTCAGCATAAATTATTTCTATAAATCCAATGATGGGGAAAATAGGATGTGACAACAGAGATGAGAATATTGGTTGCCAAGTACAAAAATGATGAGCAGGTAAAGGATACATCATTATTATGATTGGCATCATTGAGGATTATTAAAAAAAATGAAGGACGATGAGCAAGGTTTATCACCAATCAACTATATATATATATATATATATATATATATATATATATATTTATATACTAGACTAAATTAATGTTAATCCTTTGAACAATGTGCGTGTCTCTGTATATATATATCTTTTTATTTTTTTATTTAGATATAATTATATTAAATAATTAGAAAAAAAAATATAACGACAACTTCAAAATATTAAACTTTACAATAATTTTTAAATATAAATGCACAGTATATATATAGTGCATTTATATTTAAAAATTATTGTAAATTTTAATATTTTGAAGTTGTCGTTATATTTTTTTCTAAATATTTAACATAATTATATCTAAATTAAAAAAATAAAAAGATATATATATATACACAAAGACACACACATTGTTTGAAGGATTAATATATAAAATTAGAACTCTATATATATATATATATATATATATATATATATATATATATATATATAGCATTTATATTTAAAAATTAATATATAACAATTTTGTAGGTTTTTATAAAAATATTTGACGTAAATTATATATATATATATATATAGCATTTATATTTAAAAATTATTGTAAATTTTAATATTTTGAAGTTGTCGTTATATTTTTTTCTAAATATTTAATATAATTATATCTAAATAAAAATATATATATATATATACACACACACACACACACACACACATAGACACACACATTGTTTGAATGATTAATATATAAAATTAGAATTCTATAAATATATATACTGTGCATTTATATTTAAAAATTAATATATAACAATTTTGTAGGTTTTTATAAAAATATTTGACGTAAACCTGGTACCAAATTTGCACATATTTTTAATAAAAATGTGACATGATTATGGTGCTACTATAATGCGAACATAATGCAAATGCAATAAAAATGTCTAGTTACATCCTTTGTGAACCCAAATTGTTTTACAAAAACCGAGACCACCTTAAAAATAGTTCTAGGAGGAAAAAGGAAAAAAGAACAAACCTCTTTAAAAAATGTACATATTTTATTTAAACACAACCACAACATACAAATTAAAAATAATTATACAAAATTGATATATCTATATTTTCTTTGTATATAATTTATATACCTAAAGACATTACATTAAATAACAAAATTACATGGAATGTTGACATCCATACTCATAATTAGGAAATAAACATATATCTATATATTTTTTTTAAAAAAGGTATTCAAGATATTTCTACTAGTTATCCGCAATAATAGCCCATATCAATATGATTTACTTTGTATAACAAACGTTCAAACAATAAAACGAAATCTTAAACAAGGACAAAACGTTTTTAAAGATTTTTTCTAAACGATCTTCCAATTTTAAGAAACCTGAAATACACAAAATCCGCGGCTTATAATCACCAATTATTAAAATAAATTGCTACCTGATTCCAAAGGGCATTAGCTTTGGGATCAGCTTCTAAGTGATCTATGCTTGAGCTTTCAGAGCTGTGCGCACACTTGCCTACTTAGACGAAGCGAATCCAATAGGCCTGGCTGGGAATACCTTGATTGACAACGGTGAGCAAGTAATAACCAGAAGGAGCCGCAACGGGACTTGGCGGAGCCTTCACAACCGTCGAATAAAACCCATTTCCTTTTGTGACCGGTATTGCTGCCAGCGAAAGCATTCTCTGGTTCATTGACTGTGTGTGTGATGTAAATGGAGGTGCATACGCGTGGAAACTGACACTCGAGCTCAATGTTCCCGTCACTGTGAAGTTCACAAGAAAATCTGTTCCATAACGGATCTCATCCGCGAGATTTACATACGTAATATTTGGGCGAACAACATCATACTGCGCGTCTAGATAATAAGGAATGTAGGCTTCCACCCGCAGCTCGGTTTTCGAATAGACATTGTCGGAGAAAGTGTAAAAATCGTTGGGGTTGCTTCCGGCAACCAGGATGCGCCCGTCGGGAAGAAGATTTGCGGTTGAATGATACATTCTCGCAATTCTTGTATCAGCTAGGACCGTGAACCGATTCCCGGCGGCTTGCGCGGGTTTGTAGAGCCACGGATTCAACACGGGCACCCTCGCATCTTGCCAACCTGCAGATCCATTCTGAGCACCGTTGATTATGAGAACTTCAGCCGTGGGAAGTATGATCATATCTCCCATCACTCTGGGCCCGGGCATGTCCTCCATCTGCCACACCGGATTTTGCGAGGTGATTTCCATTCTTCCGCAATTGTTCAAACCCTCCCTGTATGTTTTGTTTTGCTCGGCCTTGGTGTAGGCTCCCACGGGTGTTCCTCCGCAAATCATGATTTCCACTCTTTGAAAATTCTCGCCGGAATCCAGCGGTAGCATGACGGAAGAACCGGTACTCGGGTAGTTTCGAGCGCCACCGCCCGGCATGGTGGGAAAGTTTCTGATCACCTTGTTTGTGTTGTAGTCGAGTAGAATGGATTCATTGTTGGCAAATATAAACAGATTGCCGTCAGAAGACAGATACACAAAGGGATACAGATTGTTCTCCTCGCCTGGAGTAACGGTCTCCCACAGAAAGTTGACGTAGTGGATGTCGCCGGGTTTTTCTTTGGGGATGAATTCGTAGCTGAAAGAATTGCGGCCTCCTACGACGATGACACGATTGTCAGGCAAGATCTGGTCGGAAGCATACCACCTCCTGGCGGACAGCTTCTCGGTAGCCGACTCCACCCAGTCGCATTTGCCGTCCGAGCATGGTTTGAAATAGCGAGTAACATTCTCGCCTATATCAAATCCGCCCGTCTGCACAAGCGTCCCGTCGCTGATAACAGCACCAGAAGAGCACCAAGTGTCGGTGACGAGGTGCAGAGGCCTCACTTTATTGGTGGCAATGTCATATTCGATCGAGTGTGCCCAGCATTCTGAATTGAACTCAAGAGGAAGGGAAACGTTATTGCAGGGCGGGTCGGTTCTGGTGATGTTTGACGGACCCCGATCGGTTCGGTCGTACATGATAACTTTGTTGGTGTGAAGCAGTACCGCATGCATTGCCGATATGCCGGCGTTCTCTAACAGTAACTCCCATTTCCCTTGCAGCTGCTGCCCCCAACTTGATGATACTGTAAACAGCAAAACTGCAAGCCTAAGTACGACCAGCATTCTGTTCGAGCCGTGCATGTTTCTACTGATATATACCACGGCTTGCTGTAATGGTCAATCAAAGTATACGGCTTCTCTTCAATTTGTTTGCACACAAATTCCAGAAGACCGCGGTTCGTGGAGTCAGTAAGGAGGTGGACGATTGTAGAAAAAAAAGAAAAAGGAGGGCAATATTGTTTTGGGTTATTGTAAACTTGGTTATATAGTTTATTGAAATTTGGAATTATGTGCGGCTTGTTTGCCCTGAACTCCGCGAACAGAATTTCACAGCAGGTTTATCAAATTTGGACACCACATGTTTTGTTCGTTTTTATTGTTGTTTCTTTTTTGAAAATTTCCGTTCGTGTCTGGTTCTATTAATGAATCAGCTTTAACCGCCTCCATTCTATGCTATTCTAGTGACTGTTTCGTTTCGATTTGTAGCAGCCATTTGCACAA